>JBDIXK010000236.1:0-13855 GCA_039654895.1 Mongoloraphidia duomilia
GTGTTGATGCTTCGTTTCGTTGTCCCAATGTATACTGATCCACAGCTGCAAGGGATGCGGTATACTCCTGGTGTTGCCAGTGGGTTTCTTGTGTCCTTGGCCGATCTTAGACATTCCTGAATCTTTCTCGTTGGTTTGTAGATTGTCCTCACTTTGTACTTTTCCAGAAGTTTGCCGATGCGGTCCGTTATGTTCCTGATGTATGGTAGATACGCTGTACCATTTTTCACTTCTTGTTCCTCGTTTTCCCGGATGGCTGCTCTTCTTGGACGTATTGCTTGGTTTATTTCTTGCCGCGTGTATCCGTTGTTTTGCAGTGCTGTTTTCAGGTGTTCTAGTTCCGGTTGGAGGTGTTTCGCTTCACATATTCGTGTGGCTCTGTTTACCAGTGTCTTGATTAGTCCTCTTTTTTGTCTCTTTTTTGACTCCTTGTTCAAGTATCGGTCTGTTCGAGTTGGCTTCCGATAGACCTTATGTACCAGCTTTCCGTTGTCTTGTCTTTCCAGTAATACGTCTAGGAAGGCTATCTGTTTGTTCTTTTCTTTTTCCATCGTGAACTGTATCCTGGGATTTATAGAGTTGATGTGGTTGAAAAATCTTTCCAATTCCTGCTCTCCATGGCTCCATATTACAAAGGTGTCGTCAACGTAGCGAAGCCAACACGATGGCTTTTTGTCTGATGACCGTAATGCTGTTTGCTCGAATTTTTCCATGAAGTAGTTGGCGACTACCGGACTCAATGGGTTTCCCATCGCAACTCCATCGGTTTGCTCATAGAATTCACCATTATATTGGAAGTATGTTGTCGTGAGGCAGTGTCGGAACAGAGCTGTGATGTCATCTGGAAAAATCTCGCTTATATATTGCAAAGTGTCCTTGATTGGAACCATTATAAATAGCGAAACCACGTCGAAGCTGACTAATATATCATCCGGATCCAATATGGCTGTTTTTATTTTCTCGATGAAATGAGTTGAGTCCTTCACGTATGTATCCGTTTTGCCAATGAGTGGTTGTAGCAAAGTGGTTAAGTGTTTGGCAATGTCGTAGGTGGGTGAATTTATCGCGCTAACGATTGGTCTCAGGGGGACACCATCCTTGTGAATTTTCGGTAGACCATACAGTCTCGGTGGTAAAGCCTCTGTTTTGCATAGGTTGCTCTGGACGTGCGGCTCGATGGTTGATTTCCTTATAAGTTGACTGGTCATTCTGATGATACTTGAAGTAGGGTCCCGTTTCAGCTTTCTGTATGTGTTGGGGTCTAATAACTCCTCGATCTTTCTTTTGTAGTCCTCAGTCTTTAACACTACGGTGGCGTTGCCCTTATCTGCTGGTAGGATTATGATATCCTTATCTGAGTTTAGGCCTCTGATTGCTCTCATTTCCTTTCCAGTTAAATTGCCTTTCGGTGGTTTGGCTTGGCGTAGAATTCTTGAGGCTTCAGTGCGAATTTCTTCAGCCAGATCTCGTGGTGAGGTACGAATTCCTGCTTCAACGTTGGCAATGATATCTTCCGTAGGTATTGTAGTGGGTGTAATTGCGAAATTTCCCCCTTTGGATAAGACTGCTGTTTCTTCAGTTGAGTGTTCGATCCGTGAGATTAATAAGCTTGCACACTTGGATTATCCGATCCTTTTGAAAATTGATATTTGAGAATTTAATAAGACACAAAAAAATAAAATGGCGTCAGATTTCAAAATGGCGATCAAATAATAACTTTTTAATTGTATTATTTATATCTTTGATAAATTCGGTTTTATATACAATGCGTAAAAAGCATAGCTTCTGTCGGGTGTTGTTACGTTGTTTTCTTGGGGTTAGATTAGATTAGATTAGATTTACTCGGGGTGATAAGACACTATATATCTCACAATCACTGCGACCTATAAGATCTTTTGTGAGTCCCCTAATAGTTTATTCCCAGTCGGGTAAAATGCTTTTTATGAACCTTATAACCTTTCTGGGGGCTTCTCTCCATATGTCTTCAGGCTTTAGAAAAGGCCTGTTAAGATGTTGCAGCCTTTTGGAGAACACTGCTTCACATTCACATAGAATGTGTTCGGCAGTTTCTTTTGCTTCTTTACAGAAGCGACAGTTGTCATCCTGGACTTTACCCATTTTTGAGAGATGGTATCTCAAAGGGCAGTGGCCTGTGAGGAGTCCTGTCATTATTCTCAGTTCTGCTTTGCTGAGAATAAGGAGTTCTTTGGTCCTTGTGGTGCTATGCGATATAAATCTCTTTGATTGTTTCAGTCCTGGAGTGGACTTCCAACGAGAGATTTTCTTTTCTTCCTCCCATTTGCGAACCTCTAATTTGATGTGGCTTTTAGAATAGCCACAGAAAGGTTCTGGGCCTATAAAGGTTTTAGTTCCTCCTTCTTTAGCGAGGGAGTCTGCTATTTCATTGCCTTCGATGCCTGTATGCCCTGGAACCCACATTAGGGTTACTCTGTTGTATACACCCAGTTTATCAACAGTATCTAGGCATTCCCAGACCAGTCTTGACTCAATTTTGTGTGAACATAGAGCCATAATAGCTGCTCTGCTATCCGATAGGATAAATATTTTTGCGTTTCTGTAGCCTTTATCCAGACAATTCAGAGCGCAAAGTTGTATGGCATATATTTCTGCCTGGAATACAGTGGCTTTGGAGCCCATGGGAGCTGATATCCTTGTTTTAGGACCAAAAACACCTGCTCCTACTCTATTGTCCATCTTGGATCCGTCTGTATAATATATCAGTGATCCTCTGGGGAATTTTATTTCACCTTCTTTCCAGAATTTGCGACTTTCTATAGAAGCATTGAACCTTCTGTCAAATTTGAATCTGACATCCATCAGATCCACTACTGTACAGGTCATTAGATTAAGATCTCTAAGAATACTTAGGTGGCCTGTTAAGTCTCCAGACTTAAAATTTTTTGTCCGTTGCAATTGAGTTGCAAAAACTGCTGCTTCTTTTTCCAAATAGAGCGGGAGGGGCGGCAGATCAAGTATCACCTCCAAGGCAGCAGTAGGACATGTGCTGGAAGCACCAGTAATCATGAGACATGCTAGTCTCTGTAGTTTGGTAAGTTGGACTTGTGTTCCTTTACTTTCCAGTTTTGGCCACCATACCATAGCGGCATAACTGACCATGGGTCTCACTATAGCCTTATAGACCCAGTCGGTCATTTTAGGCTTTAGTCCCCATTTCTTACCTACCATTTTACTGCAGGTAAATAAAGCTCCTCTAGCTTTGTTATTAACTTGCTCGAGGTGTAAGTTCCATGTGAGTTTTTGATCCAGTGTAACCCCCAGAAACTTGACGCTGTTGGAAAAGTCGATTTGTATCCCTCCCAGACTGGGTGCTTTGATTGTAAGCTTCCTTCTCCTGGTAAAAGGAACAATTGTAGTCTTGTGTGGGTTAATGTTGAGCCCTTCACCAAGGCACCAAGTATTGGCGATCTTTAGGGCATCTTGCATTCGTTCGTAGATCGTCCCGTCATGCTTACCCCTAACTATAATGACGATGTCGTCAGCGTATCCGATGGTTTCAAAACCGTTAGCTGACAGTTTGTTTAACAGGTCGTCGACTACCATTGACCACAACAGGGGCGATAGACATCCTCCCTGTGGACAACCTTTAATGGTTTTCACTGTACTTGACTCATCTCCAAGATAAGCCGTTATTAACCGATTTGTGAGCATGGAGTGTATCCATTTAGCCATCGTAGGGTCCAAGCCCCTATTTATTAAGGCTTTGTGAATGGATGCATGTGAGGTGTTGTCAAACGCACCCTCTATATCCATGAACACGCCTAGTGCAACTTCTCCATGTTCTCTAGCCTTTTCCAGTTTCCTGACGAGGCTATGTAGAGCAGAGATAGTGGATTTACCTGATTGATAGGCAAATTGACTCGCGTTAAAAGGAAATGAAATTAAGTATTCACTTCTTATATACTGGTCAATAATTTTCTCCATCGTCTTCAATAGAAACGATGAAAGACTAATGGGGCGAAAGGATTTGGGGTGGGTTTTAAGGCGTTTCCCTACCTTTGGAATGAACACCACCTTAACGTCCTGCCAAGATTTGGGTATATGTCCCCAAGCAAAGCTGGATCGGAATAATATCAATAGATCCGCTATAATGATCTCTATTCCTTGCTGGAGGAATGCTGGATAGATTCCGTCCCCACCTGGGGATTTGTAGGGTTTAAATGATTTTATAGCCCATTTGACTTTACCCGGGGTAAATATTTTACCAGCCATTTTGTAGGTGTGGGTCTGAGGTCTTTTAGTCCCCTCTGAATAGCCCATACTTGTTGGGTAGTCATTGTGTATCACTTTTGAACCTGGGAAGTGTGTTTCAAGTAAAACTTGAATTGTCTCCCCTTCGGATTCAGTGAGGTTGCCGTCAGTTTTAACTAGCTGACCTATACCATTTGAGTGATCTTTCGCTAGGACTTTATGTAGTCGTGCCGCAGTGTGTGTATTATTAACACCTTCGCAAAACGTTCTCCATGACCTTCTCTTAGATTTCCTCAATTCATTGTTGTACTCTGTAAGCGCTTTTCTGTATTCATCCCAGTTTTGGGTGATTTTAGCCCTATTAAAGAGTTTCCTAGCGTTTTGGCGAAGTAGGCTTAATCCTTTATTCCACCAGGGTACGTCCCTATTCAATCTTGTCTGCTTTAATGGGCAGCTTTCTTCAAAGGCGTTATAAATACGGTCCCTTAGTTTATAAGAGGCATCATCAAGAGCTTCTAGAGACTCTATTTTACCCGGTTTTATCCTATCCTTGGACTTTAAGATACTACGAAAAGTATCCCAATCGGTAAGTCTAGGATTCCGATGTACCTCTATTATATGGGTTTTTACTTCCAGATCGAATCTAATATGCATATGGTCCGATAGGGATGCATAGGCAGACACGTGCCAATTTTTAACCCTATCTACGAAAGCAGGGCTAGCCAGTGTTAGGTCAAGAACTTCTTCCCTAATTGCATTAATAAAAGTAGGTTTGCCTCCCTTATTCATAATGTCAATATTACTAGTTAACAAATATTCAAGGAGTTCCTCACCTCTTTTATTGATGTTTGTGCTGCTCCATAGCGTATGATGGGCATTTGCATCACATCCAATAATGAATTGTAGGTTCATTCTTTTGCAGTGGATAATGAAATCGGCTACCGCCTCTGGAGGTGATGAATCAGCCTCAGGGAAGTAGGCTGAGGCTATTGCAACCTTAAGTCTTCCTCCCCTAGATGTTGTATCTATTATCACTGCAGCGATGTCGCGTTGAATAAATGTAGAAAAAGGAGTACAATTTATTCGTTTGTTAATCATTATGGCGGCTCTAGGATTTTCACAGCCGCTGCAATATATTAATTTACTTAACTGGGTCTGTAGACCCCTGACATTGTTGGCTACCAGCCATGGCTCTTGGATTAGTGCCAGGTCCAATTCTTCTCGAATAAACCTCCATGAAAGCACGTCAGATGCAGCTTTCGCATGGTGGAGGTTTATTTGTAGGCACTTAATGATGTCGCCCATCATCAGCCTTCCGATGCCATGGTTTCCCGGTTTTCTAGGTCCATATGGTTCCCACGAGAAGCTAGGGAAATAATCTGTCCACTTCCGTAGAGCCCCGCATACGAAAGTAAGGCTAAGTGCATCCGAAGGTCGCCTGGTATTCGGAGCCATCGTTATTGACTACACTAACGCAGAGCCATTCATCCTTTAGGCACGATGGGTTCCACCTTAGGATTGCGGATTTATTTTCTGGGTTTACTCCCATAGAACCGACATGTTCTGTTAAAACAGGGGCACCTCGAGTAGGTTATGCTGGGTTTTAAATAAATTTGCGAAAATTTCATAAACCATAAGTATAATTCGTTTTTTGTTTAAGTAAAATCGTTATTACATAAATTTACAAACATATATAATATTTAATATTTTAGATCATATTTAGTTCCAGAAAAGTAAACATGTATTCATTGGTACGTTTCTCACTATTAATCAAAAGTACAAAAAAATATTGTTAGACGCATTTAGCAACGCGCCAACAGTTGATCACACAAAAACATAAATGACTCGAATTGGACGTGCTTAATTATTACATCAGACCGGGGTGTTTAACATGATCGCCGGTCTTGATCATATGAGCCGGGGGCATTCATTTAAAAAAAGAAAAGGGGCGGACTGTAATAGGTCAGTTCCTTCCCTACGTTGTGTTTTTTTTTTAAAGATCCAAAAGCATACGGTCGTACCTGGATAAGCGTACCGTTCTGTTACGTTCTTTGTGTATGTTCAGTATGTGTGTCCGGCGGTCGATTTTTGCCAACGCACCCTGTATGTGTGTATTAGGCGGTCGATATTTCCAACGCACCCGGTATGTGTGTATTAGGCGGTCGATATTTCCAACGCACCCGGTATGTGTGTATTAGGCGGTCGATATTTCCAACGCACCCGGTATGTGTGTATTAGGCGGTCGATATTTCCAACGCACCCGGTATGTGTGTATTAGGCGGTCGATATTTCCAACGCACCCTGTATGTGTGAGAACGACAGAACGCCTTTCGCTTGTAAGCTCTAGGTGGGAACTTAATCCCGGTTCCAGTTCTTGATATAATTGAAAATGACCAGAGGGTCAACTACATGGCGTGTCACAGACTCAGTGAACGCTCATTTATTTATTAAATAAATGAACGATAAATGAATCGAGAGGCCTGCCATCCTACGGCGACCAGACCAAGCCAATTAATAATGGTTTGAAATAGAGACGCGAGCGCTTACAGCCGGAGCGTGCAGTCAATGCGTCTCGGATGCAAGTAAGGCGCCTCGCCATACGATAGCGTACATTACTAAATAAAGTTCAAAGTTATTAGATTGCAGTACATAACAAGTGAATATTGAAGTTATTTCTAGATATTGATAAGCTCAAATTAATATCCATTACAGTCTTACGACACATCATGACTTTTTTATTTAGCCGGTTCCGAGTAACGCTTAATAGTCAACCGTTGCTATGGAAAATTGTTTAAAAAATTCACTGTACTATTTTTTCTATGTAATCCAATACATATTTATATTAGGTCTTATGGCTCATAGCGTACTACAAAATTATAAATCTTCTCGGTGTTATTTTCCCTATGTTCAATAAAACCGTTTACACACAGTACCTACTTGAATATCGCGCCTTGTAATTCTTGAATTACTTGTATGCTCCAAAATTTTTTTATTCTTTCATCTAGAATTACTGTCTGGTTTTACTGAAAACAAATTAGAACATTTCAAACTATTTATGATGAATTATTTTAATAAAGACTTCATAATCTGGTTGAAATTATAAATTCATTTAGTACAGATAATGTTACTAACAATACAACGAAAAACAAGCCGTGAAGTGGGTCGTTTATTAGAACTAAAGTGTGACCCTTGAGGTCCACACGACGAACTTCCCAGTTTGATAAATATTTAATAATAATAATTAAATTAGATATTACACAGAAAAGTAATTATTTTAATCATTAAAACATTATTATTATTTATTTTTAACAATAATTAAAAAAAAAAATTATGTCGGACCAAATTACGTTAACACGCCTCGATTGACACCCTTACGAAGTCGATATAATTTTTTATTCGCGAGATATTATGTAAAATCTACTTTTTTGGAGTCTATTTGGTTAAGAAAAAAGAACGGCTGAACCGATTTTGAAAAAATTTCTTTCAGATCATATTTACGTTAATTTATACGCGTCGATTGGCACCCTAACATAGTTGATATAATTTTTCATTCTCGAGATTTCGTCTTAGAAAGAAATGGACACATACGTACGTACGTAAGTATATATTTGTGTCGGTCCTCGATATTCCTTAGTCCTTACCGGAAAACCCGTGAAAATTCTGTGGAAAGCTGTGGAAAACTGTGACGGGGGGCGTTACGCTAGCAGTCGACCGCGAGGCTGTTACTGGGGGGGCGGGGCAGCTGAAATACCGGGGATGGTTGAGGGGAGGGCTAGAGTGACTAGGGGGCGGGGGGTAAAAGAAAATGCAAGTGGGTTAACAGATTAGATATTGGCAATCCAATCGTTTGATAGAGGGCGTAGTTTCTTTTGTAGAGATAAATAAATGAGTTTATATAGAAATCTTATACATATTATGTATATAAAAAAATATAATTCTAGGAATTGAAAAAAATAAAAAATCTTTTATGGTGACAGTTATCGTAATAAAGGTGTTATTTATTGTAAGAGTGCAGGTGTTTTGTAATATGCTTGTGGGAACCAAAGTCATTAAAAAATTCAATATCAGAAGGAATTTTAATGGACGTTTTTTATGAGGGTGTTTCTTTGACCTTTGCCGCACAGTCGGGTTCTAATGAAGGTTTCTTAGAATTTTTATACCTTTTGTACCTTTTTATACCTGTTTATTAGGGTTGAACCTTTTTTTTATTACCTGATTTATTTGGAAAAAAACACGTGTTTTCTGAGATAATTCTTTTCTATAATTTATACCTGCTAATAGATACCCTTTTTTATTGCTGGTTTTAATATGAAAATATTTATTTATTTTTTTCTCTCTCATTCTGTCTTTCTCTTTCCCTGTGTGTGATGAAAATGGAAGGTTAGGATGTGGAGCTTAAGATAGGTAAAGCAGAAATAAAACATAAATTCATTTTTTAAACCGGTTTATTATTATAAGAAAATTAATAATAAAAAAAAACTAATAAATAAGAATATAAAATAATTTCTAATATTAAATAATAAGTCTATATTTTTTAATATTAAATAATAAAAAGAAACTAATAATAAGAATATAAAATAATTATTTCCTAATATTAAATAATAAGTCTATATTTTTTTTTATATTAAATAATAAGTTTATGTTAATTTTTCTTATATAAAATAATAATAATAATAAGTCTATAATAATCTATGTTAATTTTTTGAAAAAATAATGAAAACTCATAAAAGAAGTCTGTGTAGACGATATTGTTATTTTTATTTTCATTGGTTTCGGACGGTGGCGATGGTTCAAAGTATTCGGTTAACGGACACAAGTTGAGTTCAGTGCATCGTTTCACGTATTCTTCGTAATATTCTCATACTCGCTCGCTACACTCGTACAGATTTTCAATTTGATTGTACACACTCGGCAGAATGAAACGAAGGTTTGTCCAGAGATCGACGTCGAGATAGAACGAATTATTCAGTTTGCTCTTATTATTACCGACTGCATTCACATCACCGTCTGCGGTAAGCATGTTGATTCTTCTCTCAACGCCTTTCGAGAGAACGGCAGTGTTGGTTTTCAGTCGCACGTTACCAAACTTCATGTCGAAACTTTCGTCGCCTTTGAAGAATCCCTCCATGAGCGGCAGGTAGAGTGTGATAAAGATAGACCATTCATCGTATTCGAAAACGATATGAGTGCGTTTGACGATCGACCTGAGTTTGACACACATCTTGAAATTTCGCGCTGAATTGTAACCGACGCTCACGCATACCGTTTCGTTTTTGTTTAGATAGAACACGCGTTCACACACGAAGAAATCGTGGTTTTTTCTCACAATATCTTCTCCTTCTTGTTGCAACACGTCATTTTTTCTTTCTTTTTCGTTGTTGTCGACGACGACTGCTGTTTTATTGTTTGTTTTCAACGTAGCTGTTGCAGATCTTCCAGTTCTATTAATTTTTGTTTTCTCTTTATTCACAGGTGTTTGCTGCAGTTGCTGCTGCTGTTTTGACATAGGTTGTATTTCTGAATCTCGTTTGTCGTTGAAAAGAAGTAATGATTCGAAATCAAAGATGTCATCGTCAATGTTGCTGACGTCTTTGTTGATGATGTTATACGTTGCAACGTTCGACTCTAATTCATTCAGTTCGTTCAACGCTTGCGTAAGATCGATGGTCTTCGATAGCGGTCTTTGAACATGGCCTCTGACTTTTCTTCTTTTTTTACGTTTATCTTGTAAAAACTGAATGTCGACAGGAAGAGTCAATGACGACGACGACAACGGTGACAAGGTTCGTTTTGAGTTTACAGCAATTGCACTCGATTCCATGTTTTCTTTATTCAACACACAATGCAACACAGAATGCGAACGCTTGCGAATATAAGTATCGTCATGGTCACACCCTCCATTCTCTCCGATTGGTTGTTGCATTGAGGCATGCTATTGGCTTGATTCTTTCACGTTGATGAGTTATTACTGTTGCTGATATTAGTATCAGTCGTCAAACTTCGAGCGAACGGCAGAGATAGAACGGAATTGAAATTTTCCAATCTGTTTCGCAGCTGACGCAGTTTGTCTACAATGACATTGATTTTTTCCTCGGCAGGTCGACCGCCATCCGAATGAATTATCATCACGAAGAAACAAATGAACACAACGATTTCCAAACACACAATGCATGCGGTGAAAAAGCGTTTCGAGTTCGATAAGATTTTATCCCAATTGAAGATCCGCGACCCGTAGTCGGCTTGATTGTTTGCGTTCGACTCATTCGTACGTTTCAAATTTACATTTTCCTCATCCATTTTTTTTCTGTATCAGACTTTCAATGAATGCGTGAAGATAACTTACTGAAGCCGTCGTTGCATAACCACTTCTTTTTATAATAAGCTAATTTTATCTAGTATACGGTGTCATATCCACAAGCGGGTGCGTCATTCCGAGTTTCATTTTTAGCTTCTTCTTCTTCTTTACGATTATGTTTTATTGCCATCAGATGAACGCACCCAGGAGAGAATTTTAAATGTTCAGCGAACGGATCATCGTCTGTTTCCCAATGATGCACATTCACATCGCAGCTGTAGCAGTAAACCCGATCGCCAACATCTTTGTAGAAAAAACCTGCTTCTGCCAACTCTTCGGGATGTTGTTTGATTTGTATAGGCCAATTGGCAAACGATGCGAACCTTTCTTCATATTTTTATATGCTTGTGAAACGGTTGCATTCCTAGAAATGGTTCTTGCTGTTGTCGTCGTTGTTGGTGTTGTTGTGCTATTAAACTGTTCAGTTCGCTAGTATGGAGCCAAGCGTGTAATTTATACAAATTTTGTTTAGCACAAAACAACCAATTGTGCACGCGATGATTTTTCACGTCACAGTTTACAATCACACCGGCGCGAATGCATAGAGATTTCAGAGAAGGACAGCCGACTTCATCGAGATTTATTATTTTCGGAGCCTGACGATTGAAACCGTTATGCTCATCATCAAAAATTTTTTCCAGGAAACGTTTCTTCTGCAATCCTTTCACATATACGATGTTTTTATTGCCCAACAAATTGATCATACACATGGAGAGTGAAGAATAACAATGACGATCTTCAACGCTTTGCCAACTCAATCCGTGAATGTGATAATAGTTGTAGTCGTTATATATTTGCACTTTTGGTTTGAATGTCAACAGAATCACATCTTTATTGCGTAAATGTTGCATTCCAGCATCGGCGAAAGCGATTTCTTTCGCATACTCTTGACTACCGTTGCCGACCACGAACTGAATGTCTACTATGCATGCACCTTCCATGTTTGCGTCAAACTGAGCGCTCTCGCTGAATTTTCACGACTTTTTAATACATTTGCTCTCTCACTTCGTTGCTAAGCGGATGATACGCATACACATGTTCATCGATCACGAGCGCGTATGCGTTTGTTTTCGCAGGAAAGTTTTCTCTGGCCTCGATTTCCAGCACTATGTCAACCGGACTTGCCTTTATGGTCTCGGATTGCTTGGAACAATCGAATATCCACATGGGACATATTTCTCTAAATGTTTTCAGATCGAATGCAGCTCCATCTTTAATATCGTGATAGTATTCTCGTTGGAAACTTTTATACATTTTATATAACAACAAGTCTTTCATCTTTTTAAAGTTCACTTCGATCTTCTCTTGCGGATAGTAACTGGCGTTCAGCTGTACTCTAGCCGAGAGCAAATTAGCATTATCGAAAACAGATTAATCTTGCTGCTGTGCGGACGAACGATTGATTTGAAACATAAAAAATACAAAGCGTGGTCTGGATATCTGAGTGGCCATTGTCCAATAATGTTTAGTCGTTTGTGGCATGTTGGGGTACTCGAAAAAGTTCCACGCTCTAAAGTACAACTGCTTTGGCGTATTCAGTTGTTTCAATAGCTTCACTCTTCTCGAATCGGATACGCTCACATGAGGCACATGCCATTCTATAGCCGTTATGACCACTTTTCCATTCTGCGCGAGTGTAGGATCTGTTTTATGCTTTGTGATGAGCGCATCGTGATCGTCTCTTTTTCGCAACAGGTTCAATTCCATTTTTGAATTGAGCACGATGTACGGATAGTCTTCAGCGAAACCGAGCATCAAGTTCAACGGTATCGTGACTTCGAATTCTTTGCTGTCTTTATCGATAAAGTCTTGAAGTCGATTACGATCCTCACCTATGCTCCACCAGGCATCACAGTAATTCTTCATTTCACATGCTGTTAAAGATGCATAGCCTTTCATCAATCCCACTCGGGATCGCGCACTTTATCCACCTCGGTCTCACCAAATTTCAACGAAACATACTCCCACAACATTGCCGGACCGTTATTGGCGAAACGGCTCTCGAAATTCGCATCATCGTTGACTATTTTTCTTTCAATTCTTATAAAACTATCTTGCGGATACGTATACAAATCTTGATTGGCAATCATGAATTTTATGGTATCGTTATAGGAGTACGTGTTCGTGTTGTAAGGTTTATATTTAAAAAATTCACGTCTGGTGATTTCATTATCCATAGTCACCTTAGTATCGACGTTGAGAATGTGCGAGGAAGTCATATTGTGTGTTCAGTATGAATCCCAAAGATGATAAAATTTGTTTGCTTTTTCGTGTCAGTCGTTTACGCGCTACACAAGATGATTTCTCTACGAGTTGTCCACTTGCACTGTTGTTACAACCTTCGTTAACATGCTTTTTATAATATTTATGCGACCAGTCTATTGCCATCTTCCTCTCTCTCTTACACTTTCTTCACGTATAGAGTGACAGTCAATTCCTCTCCTCTAAAGTCTATCAGTTGATTGTGTTGATCCACCAGATCTATTACGATTCTGTTGATTTTATTTCCGCTAACAATTGGCAGAAACATCCAATTGGACGGAGATATGATTATTTTATATCCAGGATCCACGTTCGGATAGAAACTGAACAGAGAATTATTTGGTTCTCCGTTTAAATAAGAACCGGCGACGATGTTACATCTCACGAAAATATTATTGACTTTCATTATATCCACCACACTGTCTGAAGCGTATGTGTGATTGGGTTTCAAGATTCGTTTTTGCACGAAACCCAACAGCGGTCCGACAGTTCCATCGAGCGTGAAATCTATTTCATATTTTGATTTTATTTCACACTTTAACGTGTTGTTGTTGCACGATAAACCGATAGGTCTATCCTCATCACCATTCATTAACATTGTTTTTCGCTTTTTGGTTTCTGGTTCTTTTATTTCTTTATCTTCTCTCGACGATTTTTCATTTCTTTTCTTAGTCGAATCGCATATCGCATTGTTTAGATAGTCCGATATAGCAACGATTTCATAAGTTCCATGCGGAATTCGAATTGTTTGCCATTCGGCGTTTGAATTGACGCGAAACACAAACGCATCATTGCTAAAGTCAACGTTCGGTATCGAATTGTAGACGTTCAGGTTCACTAAACAGATCATATACATCTCGTTGGAAACCAGTTCGATGGGCGGATTGAAAACACTCGAGAGCTTTGAACTCGTTCCACTGAAGGTTACGGTGAAAGCATTCATTACGAAATGTTTTTTTTTTTTATTATTATATTTTAATTCACAAAGTCCGAATTGCGAGTTTTGTT
>JBDIXK010000237.1:0-13832 GCA_039654895.1 Mongoloraphidia duomilia
AACGGAGCCCACAAATGGTGACAGAACTCTTTTGTGCCCAATACGCGATGTCTTTTTTTTGAAAAATATTTAATTAATCCAGTCCCCTATGAACCTCAAAAAATAATGTCATAAATTCAAATATAATTCCAAAGCTACTGCACATTCGCCAAGGTTAGCACCATGGAGGTTAGCACATTCGCGATTTGCACGAAAGTCGAAACCATTGCAAGAAGGAGGTTTGAAAATATTTTTAATCGGAATGAGTCATTTTTTTACCGCTGATTTTTTTGGCAGCACCGGTCGAGCCTCAACTCAAATAGAGATGCATGATTAGTAAATAAAGCTCTTGAGAGAGATGCACATAGTTAGGCTGTCGGTTCTTTATGAATTGGAGGCTCCACGTTTCAAACAACAGACATTAGGTGTCTTACCCATATTACTTAGTCAATGGTTCTATGGCGAAACTGACGTCTTTACCCCCACTGTCTATGCAGCTGACAGTTATTTTCTTATTGTTTATTATATAAAGAATCACCATACCAAATTTGGTGCGGTATGAAATAATTTTAAAATCTAATTTTTTAGCGACTTTGACACCCTCTAACTACCACTCCCACCGCTACTAGCGCAGCTGATGGTTGGATGTCTCATCAGGTGGACGAGAACAAATGTTGGTATAATTATCAGCCGGTATGAAATAATTTATTCATTTGCAACGCTGCCTCCCGTACTATAAATTATTATGTTATAATCGTGATTAAAGAGGAAACTTGTAACGCTTTTAAATAATTTGTTGTAAATTTTATTACCTTGTATAATGCAAATTCTAGATAAAAAAATGTCCAGTTTATTAAATTTTTTTTTTAAATTTTGTGTAGTTAGATCGTTTTAATTTGAAAGATAAAGTTTATCATACTACATGATTATTTAATTATTAATAACCAGCGTTTTTTCACTTTTTACGCCAATAATATTCTTAAACTTCAAAGATAATTTTTTTAAAGAAAATGCTTACTCCACTTTAATGTCATTAAAGAATATTAACATAGACACTGAATATTAAAAATATATTTGAGTCAATTTAGAAGTTGAGAAGACATTACTGATAGTAGGTAAAACACTATAATATGCATGTATGTGTCTAATTTGAAAATTTGAAAATAGAATATATTGTAATAATATTCCAGCACATCTATCATAGTAACAATGTGTCTCCGTAAAATAGTAAAACATAGGTAAACAAAACACGCCTTCATCTATTATATTATATATTATATTACATGTTATTATATATTATATTATATATTATATATTATTTATTATATATTATATAATATTATATATTATATAATATTATATATTATATATTATTAAGATTCCAATTTTTTCGTACCGAAGGAAATTTTAGTAGGAAATAATTCATACACAGTTGATACAAACTTTAAAAACAAATTTCATAAAGCGATACATACTGGTGATAAACCGAAAAAAAACACATACTGGAGATATCTCAAGCGAGTCTCAAGCAAATAATTGTGATACAGAAGAACCAAATAGTAGAGAGCTTAATATAAATTTGAGTTTATTTCATATAAATGTTCAATGTATGCGTAACAAAATTTCTAAACTCGAAGTGTCTTTAATAATAATTTAAACTGTCACACAGTCACACACAGTCACACAGAGCATTGGCTAAAATCAGAAGAGCATTCCTTTTATTCATTTAAATGAATATAATATTATAACTGATTATTTTTGCCGTTCCAATATGATTCATGGAGGTCCTTATATAATTATAATGTTAAAGAATGACTTAAAATTTACTATTTGTAATAATCTTAAAAAATTGTCTGTTGAGAAACACTGCACTCTCCGATTGAAATTATTAAACTTAATATATATTGACAGGTCCCTACAAGGCGATTTCATTGTTTTTGTTAATGCTGTAACCGAGATTTTAAATTTATGTTACAGTAAAACAAATAAAACTGCTATCATTTGCGGCGACTTGAATATAAATGTTATTAACTCCAGACATTTCTGAGACGATGATTGAAGTTAATGTTATGCTTAAGGTTTATGAGTTGCGCTATGAACTCCTTGGATTTTCAAAATGAGGTGTTTCAGAAGATGAAGCCAAATTATTAGATCGAATGGTGTAAAACATATTTTGGGTTTTTGGGCAACCTTTAACTCTAAAAGGTATTTTTCCATTACCTACTGTTGTTATATTTTACAGTTCATCCAAATGTTATGCAGTTCGGCGCTCGGTGTCGTGCTAGTATCATAACAAAACAGTGGAATGTAAACATTTCTGTTTACAGTATTTTTATATTTTTGCTTTTGGCTATCCTCTATCATAGTACACAGTTTTGCATTCATGCATTATGCAATATCGGCAGCCGTCCATAGCCTTCTTGAGACCATGTGAATATTTACCATTTGGTTGATACATATCTACGTTCTGGAGCGAATATCAGAGACAAACCGTTTCCGATATCCGAAAATACAGTCTGCAGATGCCTTTGTGGAAATTGATAATTTTTCCGCCATATTTGCATTATTTTATTGTTTATATTTTGAATAATCAGCAAATATTCACTGCGGAAAAATAAAATATATTCGGAAATAAAATTTATTGTTTTGTTATGCTTCGTTTTTGTTTGTGCTTTGTCGTATATTTTTATTGTGTGTACAGAAAAATATACAGGGAGAATATAACAGAGTGCAACAATAATAATATTAGCACAAACAAGTATTGCGTCAAAATTTTATATAGCGTGTTCACGCTAAAAATTTCTACGCATTTCATTTTTTTTTGCCTTTTGAGTTAGAAATTAGAAACTTTAGGAGGTTGGGCAACAGATAGAGGGACGTACGCTAACATAGGTGCCGAATAGTTGCGCTGCTCCACTGCCAGTGCCACTTTGTTACTAGGTCTAGTGCTCGATTTCTGTTACTTTAGCACTAATCATGGTTTCCTTAGTAATTTAATGCTAAAAGTAAGTACTTTAGATTTAGCGTAAAAGTTCTACAAGAACCCGAGCAAAACTGTTGTGAATTTGGCTATTCTAATATTTTTTTAACTTTTTCCGAAAGTACCAGCAAATAATTGAAGAATTTCATACATTTGCACCAGCTAAATTTTTTTTAATTATGGAATTTCTGTAATTTTAATTTCAATTAATTAAAAAATCAATAACTTTAGCCTAATATATTTTAATGCATGACAAATCAGGTTTTCCTTTTGATTTCATACGAAAAAAATTCGACTGATGACCGGTCCTATACTTCCCACCTAGTAAATATTTGCAAAAAATAAACACTCTTTTTTTATTCTTTGAAAAAAGCATGGCCCTCTTTTTTGTTTAGTGATCTACTGATGGCTAGCTTAATATAGCAAAAATCATGGTTACCTTGATTTACGTACAAATTTTATTTTTTTTAGTAAAATATTTTTTTTCTCGAAAACTGTACATTTTAGAGAAAAAAAATATTTACATTTTTTTCATATTATAACATCTAGAATTCATTTATATTTTTTTACCTATGTTAATACGTGACATTGAGAACATTTTTTTGAATATCTCAGGATCCACTGAACCGATTTGACTCAAAATCTAATCAGATCTAAGTTAAAGGCTGATAAACACAACAGAACAATCTTAATGGCCGTATGTTGTTCCGTTTTTACGATATCGAAGGCGAAATAGGGTGCTATTTAAAATAAGTCCTGTGTGCCGGGGGCGGTTGGGAGCAGAACAACAATTCAACACCCTTGTCCCTCTTTCGATTAACCAACCCCTCAAGGTTTATAATTTCTGACTAAAAATCAAAAAAAAATAAATAAAATGCGTGGAAAGTTTTCGCGTGGACACGCTGTATATAGTATTACAAAATATTAACTTATTCAACGATACATTTTACGATTCTTTGAATTAAATTATGGCAGCCATTTATACTTATGCCGAAGTTAACTAATGCAATTTTCAAACGTATTTACTAAGCTAAATTGCAGAAATATCTATAAGATAATTTTGATAAATAAGTTCGAAAAAATTTCTAAAAAATGTAATAAGTACTTCATATTCATTAAACCATTAGTGAAATAAATCACTCTCGGTAATAAAAAAAATTCCATTTGTATTTTCCTATCAACTTGTTTTGATACAACAGCTTTTCGAATATTTTCAGACATATTTCGTTTCAAACAATACCCAGTTTTCACTTTTGTATGTCATTATTTGTTTGAAAACATTGTAATAACATTTAATGTACTGACATACCTACTTAAATTATAATAATGCATTTAACGTCCGTTTCTTTAGTTCTTTAGTTAGTTTAGTCCATGAAATTCCGTTACCTAATTTAACAGTTCTTATTTTAAAATATGGAGGGAGCGAAATCTACTATTCACAGAATAATTATTAGTTCGACTTATATAAAGTAAAAATATTCAACACTTATATAAAAAAAATATTTTCAATCAAATACATACATTTTTTGATATTTCATTATAGAGGGTGCTCAGTGAGTGACATAAAATGACGCTCGACGCGTCTATAATTTACAATAAACAAATAAAATGACGTGAGACATGTTTTTTCATAAATATTAATCAGTTGCCATAAAATAAGTTTAGGTACAAAAATATTTCGAAAATTCTCGTTGGTTTTTAAAGTCTTTTTTGAAAATGTATTCATACTTTTTAGGCAATAACTTTTTTCATATTTACAATAAAAATTGGTTTTTATTAAAGTGAAGTTAAATTTCTTCTCAATGAATTTTTAATTCCCTTTATTGGGATCTGTCAAATGGGAGAGGCTTTAAAATATTGCGAAGTTAAGGGGAAAATTTCGATAGTTGCTATGGTTTTATAGTTTAAAAAACATAAATACGTATTTTTTTAATTCCTAATTAATATAGTTTCTTCACATTTCAATGCAAAATAATTTACTGTAAAGTAATAACTTAAACAACATAATATTAGAAGACGTCGCGAATTCCATTTTCAAAAAAATTTTGTTCATTTTGCATGTTAGCATGTAAATTTTTCCTCTATTCGAATAAAATTTTCTACCACCAGATATTATTTGATACATTTTTAGAGTGTTGGGTCTCCAAGTCACTATATGGATATTTTGATGTATTAGAAATACCTTGTATTGTGTCCGTCTTCTGACTTCTTGTGATTTAACACTACGCGTTTCAGCAACGAGTTGCAATCTTCAGGTGTGGTTAATAGTTATTATTTGCCCATTTGACAGATCCTAATAAACTTTCATCGAACATTCACTGGCTAAGGATTTTTTCAGTGAATTGCCCCTATAAGAAAATGACAATATCATTTTATTGAAATCATAAAAAATATGCAAAACCTCTCCGCACAAATATTTTGCCGAAATTCAGCAAGGTCTCGATACGGAGTCGGAGAAGATTGCTGGAGGGCATGAGACTGTCACTCCGTCGGTCACACCGTTGTCACGGTCCGACAACGGACAAACATGCGTCAGCCACAACTAATTATCTAAGTTGGCCTGACCGTAGACCTTTCCAATCTACTATAACACAAGAACGACCTAACACAATGCGATCTTGTTTCGTGTAAGCTTTTAAGGGAACAAATCACATCACATTCATGCCAATGAAATTCCCTTTCATCAAACATTATTGGTACTGAGTTAGCTATCACACGGAAACTGTCGAGTCGAGTTAAATTAGGGTCGGAATGATTCGGCTAAACAATTTTACATTAACGATAATTTTTATTTCGTGGCATACGACGCGTAATTCTGTTAAACTTTCAAAGTAATTTAGCCTTGCACTTAAATGAAGCAAAATATACTTTTCAGAACTGTTCCCAGACATTAAAATGAAATGATCAATCAACTAATTTGGAATGTGAATCATCAAGAAGTCTGTCACAACACACACCTTAAAAAAATTTTATAAAAAAGAACTAGCTAAAACATAAAATATAGCGTGTGCTAAAAAACATTTTTAAATGAACATATCTTCTACAAAATGTATGACGGTATATCAGTCTGTCAGATATTTGCCATGACTAAATTTAATTTAAATTTATAACAGCTGGTTTCAACTACAGTGTATAAAGCGGTTTTCGCCTAAAAATATGCTTTTTTCTACGAGTACAGTGTAAAGTATAGAACCATTTAATGTTAATCTTTTTTTAATTGTATAAATCAAATATAGGGTTGCCAAACTTTAAAAAAGAAAAAAATAAAGGAAACATTTTTTTCTAAAATCGAGGACAATAATTTTACTTTATTGTCTTCTATGTTATACTTTTTCATTTGAAAACCTTTTTTGGTGGGGGATTAATTTCGAACATTTTTCGGAACAGATTTTAAAAATTAATATCTACCTACAACTGCACTGTTCTGGAAGAAATAGACGGTACTTTATAAAAAAATAGGAATTAGGTGACCCACTAAACCGATACCTTTTTTTTAATATGCATCTCACATTCGTGGGATTCAAAATGAAAGAAATAAATAACAAAAATAATTATATCGTAAATAAAAATGTTACTTTATGTAATAATTCATTTAATGGTTTTGCGTTACAATATATATAAATAAAGAATGTGCTATTAACATATATGAAATGTCCCATATTTAAATTTTTGAGACCGGTTGTTGGCTTGTCACCACTTTTAAATTAGCTGCTGAATTATTCAGAAAACAGAATGTCGGACGGCCATTTCCCGCATGTCATCTGTTTATACAATGCACATACTATTTGCAGCTGTTCAACTTTGGTTCAGTTTATTCAGTCTATATGTACATCGTTTTCAACCAATATAAGCCAATACATTCGTGTCAAACAACAAAAACTGTGAATTAGGCGTGGTAAACTCAAATAGTTCAGGCTGATTTCTTAAACATAAATCTTTTTATAAATGAAACAACTTATCTAGTGCGAATACTATACAGTGATGCAATACTATATTCGCTTTCGGTGAAGTGACCAGATCCTGAATATCAAAAAGCGGGACAAGACCTCTAAAAATCCGTCGCAGGCAACCGCCGGGTTCCACACTCAAAAAATCCTTTTTTGGTTTTGGATTTTGGGCTATCAAAATCTAGAAATTCTACGTTTTGATAACACAAAAAATATAGAAATAAAGAAATTTATAAATTTAACCGCTAGGTGGGACAAAAGCGGGACGCTTGTTGAATCGGGACTCGTGGCTCAAGATCGAGACTGTCCCGCCTAAATCGGGACGGATGGTCACTTTGGGCCTTTCTGAAGGTATCGGGTTTGAATCCTAACGAAAGCAGATGAAACATAAAGCTTTTCCCTATTTTGTGCTTCGGAGAAAAACGGTTATTCCCATACTGAACATCTTGTTGAAATTTTCTCTAGTTTTATCCAATAAGTTTAAATAAATTTCGAAATCGTTCTTTTATAATTTATATGAAGTCATGTTTTTGTATTTCAGATTGTAAGTATTATTGTAATGTGTATACAGTGGTTTATGCATGATATTATTATAGATTACAAAAATTAGTTAAATCTAAAAGCCGACGTATTTCAATGTTAAATCAAAGCATATAAACAAATAATATTTCTACGTACAAAAAATATCCCAAACAACTTATTTGAAAAAATATTGCGTTGTAAATAATAATTAATTTTACCCAGCGATGTAGCTTAGTGGTACAGCACTAGACTCGCATTGGGAAGGTACTGGGTTCGAATCCCGGCGGGGGCAGATGTGGCTAGGATTTTTTCCTACTACCTCACGCCGAGAAACGGTAATTCCTGTACCGGCCATCTTGTTTGAGGTTTTCCATGGTTTCCCTCAATAATGCCAGATGAATATCGAGATGGTTCCTTATTCAAGGCCATGGCCGATTACCTGTCAAATCCCTATGCTCCCAAAGTTTCCTATCTTATCCTAATGTCCTATAATTCCTCCATTCGCACATTGCTATTAATTAAGTTGAAGTATAAAAATGTATAAAACGGGAAGTGGTAAAAATGGAAAATAGTAATGGTGCGAATGGCGTCTGTTATGACATAATGTCGAGAAACGGACGTTAAACGCATTATTATTTATTTATTATTATTTATTATTATAATAATTAATTTTACGATGCCGAATACAACGCACTTGTTACGAAAGAATATTGGAATTATTGAAGACTGGTAAAATTATGACTCAACCTGTTTCTTGAAGAATGCATCAAGGATTGAATGACCAGAAAAAATATTAAAAAACAGTTTCAATTAGTGATGCGCGATTGTGAGTCGTTTTAGTCGATTGTCTCGATTGTTCAAACATCTCGATGACTCTCGATGCTTGTCACTTGGACTCGATTGTGGTTGTTTCATAGTTCACCCAGACCGAGTCTTACTGAATCGTCATCGCATGACACATAGTGCATACTGCATACAATGTTGACTCGTTCATACAATCGTTCATCACTGAACAACTGTCGTCGAGTCGATGATCAGATGATCACATCACATGATCACAGAGAGACTCAGAGTACCGACTGAACAGTGACCAGCAATCAAAGAATCGACTAGCATATGGCATGCCATATTATAGTATAACATTGACTCTTTAGTCGCTGCTATTCGTTCATTCGCTGCTATTGCTATAACCTATGTGACAAATAGTCGACTTGAACCATCGAACATTTCGATTGTAAAATCAAACTCCGAGTCAATTGTGGACTCGATTGTTATTATGAACGATTGCGATTGTTTCGATTGTAAAAACATCTCGTATTCGCCCAACGCTAGTTTCAATTAAGCAAATACATATTGCGTTTCTTTCTACAAAAATCCAAAACCGGCCATGGGCATCTGAAGCGTGCGCAGTGAAATTTGTATTGTTCCAACAGCCGCCTTACTCAAATCACTGATTACTATCCAGTTGTTCCCACAGATTTGTTAGCCATTTGCTGACAGTCAGAAAAGTTTATGAATAGTTAGTGAATTTTTAATTAGAGGCATGCGCATTAGGTACTTCTTGTCATGGTGTCAAACTGTGGTTGTGTACGTGAGAGATTGTAGATTCTAGACGCTCGACAACTGAGGTCATAGCGTCTGTGATCGTGTACGTGTGTACGTGAAGCTCGTAGAATTAGTGTTGCCGTCTAGACAAGACAAGACAAGACTTTCAAAGTTCACTAAGTCTAAGTCTAGATTAACAAACTCTTGTCTTGTCTAATATCAAGACTCTCAGGGCCGGCGCGTCAAAATATGCCGCCTAAGGCGAATACAACTTTTGCCGCCCCCCACATATTAAAAAAATTAATAAACCGATGATATATTTTATTTAGGTACTTAACAATTAAAAAACAAATGTAATTTTAATAACAATATTTACAAAAAATAATATAGGTATAGACACTTTGAAAAATATATAATCATTTTTAAAAAGTACACTACCGCACGAAAAATTCGCTGCTACAAAAATATGCCGCCCTAAAAATATGGCGCCGTAAGGCAATCGCCTGTCCGACCAGGCGCACGTGCCGGCCCTGAAGACTCTAGATTATTTTCAAGAGTCTAGATTAGTAGTAGTAGGTAAAGTAAACATTTACATACTACTACTTAGTTTATCTAGACTCTTGAAAATTGTCTAGAGTTTTGGCAAGAGTCTTGATCTAGATAAAGCAAGTCTTGTCTTGTCTTGAAAATTTCTAGACAAGACTTTTGCAAGTCTTGTCTTGAAAATCTAGACAAGACAAGACAAGAGTCTAGAAAGTCTAGATCTAGACGGCAACACTACGTAGAATTTTAGAGAGTTGGACGAGAGGTTATCTATTTGTAAACATCGTGTCAGCTGTTCCAACAAACAAACCTGAGACTAGTTTCTAATTAGTCATATTTAGCGCATATGGAATGAAAAAACATAGAAACTTGTTTGGAACAAATCCGTGATTGTCTGTAGGAAGAAGCTTTTTGATGTAACGATACAGTGCTGTGTGGATTATTGTTAAACAGAGTAGGTGTGTCCGTACTGATCGAATAATACATAGGTTGTATAAAATAAACTAACATATTCATGAAATATTCAAAATAAAATTGATTGGATAATATTTGGTATGCGAGTCCGTTTTAACAAAATATTGTGGGTGGATTGGTCTCCCCTGGTGCGAGAACGGCATAGCATCTGGCGAGTCCAATGTCCGGTTCCCATGGGACGGCGTCCAGCGGCACTTCCTTTCCCACTCTAATACCCACACAAGACAGTTCATCAAGCGAACAACACAATACACCGACTGTGCTCCTCTATCCAACTAGATGCGCTATAAATACATTGGGATAGAAAAGGACGGAGAACGTGGAAAAGATTTTACTGCAGAGGATGGAACGTTTATAACACATCTAGACGTGATTGAGAAAATGTTCTCTATTTTGTGTTTTTAATTTTGTTATTTTTTTCTTTTTCCAAGGTCAGTCATGTAATCATATTAGGATTGTTTCGCTAATAGTGCAATTTACAATAATTTGCACCATAATAATATTATTACCCCTATATAGCGCTGTTTACAAATTATGGTACACCATATAATTGCTATAGCGCGATTTACAATTGTTATTTTTACATCATTAAATTTCGGGGGTTTACCTTATTTTTCAGTAAAGAAAGGTCTTAAAAACACATCTTATCGCTGTTTCACTTAGCGCTCAATTTTTATGGAACTTTCTAACAACGCTGAACGGGGAATTACTGTATCAGAAATAGAGTACCTACATAATACAATATACAGGGTGCTGAATTGCATTGCGGGTAATAGGGATTTAACCCGTAAAATCAAACTTTTGCGATTTCCTTTTAGGAAAAATATCTTCGAATAAAAGTTTTAGAACATAAAATTCTGCATCTAAATCATTAAACAAAATTAATTTTGCATATTTTGTAAAAATACTGTTTTCTACCTATGTAAACAAATTTCTATGGCAACAGACACTCGACATGCACGTTGACGTCACACATTGTTTTTGATTTTTAGAAATTCATATTTCTATAAATAAATTGCATATCAACGAATCATTCAATGTTTCTCAGATTTTAAAGTTGTGTTCAAATTGAAGTATATTTACGTGCTATGAAATAAAAATGAGAAAAAAAAATCATGCATATACCTGCACTATTTTTCGATAGATTTAAGACATGATTATTAATATTATGCCTTGAAATTTACTAATACACGTGAGAAAACGGGAACGCAGTTATCAAAAATCAGATATAACGTCACTTCACTTACAAGTTTCAAATCACCGAAATTGTAGTTCAAAAATAATTACCTACACGCGCTATTTTCCTATATTATGCTTGTGTTTCTCATCCTTACTTTCGAAACGAGAGAGCAACTCTTATATAATACTTCGTTCATCACACGATTACTTTGGTACTTTGTGTTGTTTTCGATCAAAGAAACAAATTAAAATTGGTAATAATGGGTGCAGAGCTTCATTCATCAATCAGTTTCAGAAGGTTTTTATTATATAAACACAACAAAAGCGCAAGAAAAGATGATTTCACTTTTTATTACACGTCTGCAAAGTTCACAATACTCGCATCACAATAACAATAGCATGGGAACCCATCTTACGTGAAACTGCCCATTATATTATAACAAAACCGATGACAAACTGTATTTACAGCGAAAACAGTTCTGAAAAAATTATTTCTTCCATTCTTGAATGTGGGATATAATATAGACAAAGTATAAAAAAACTCAAGGAAACTGGGGCCTGAATATCGCGAGGGCTTCAAAAAACCTTAAAGAGAACTATATTTTAATTTTTTTTTATAATTATTGTATAATAATAATATAAAATAGTAATTACGATAATAAAGAAAAATTATGTTGTGTTATTATATTTTTAATTTTTGGATGTTGCGTTTGGGGGTATCCAAAATATACCAACTTTGACAAGTTCTGAAGTGTTCGGTGTTACTTAAGGATCGATTCACTAAGCGACTTTACACACTAATCGTCAGCGTGTAGCGACTAAAGTCCGATTACACTTGAGATGGTAAAACGCTCAGTCGCTCACTGATCTGCTAACGGGAAACAATAGCAACTCCTGCGCGAACTACAGCTTCGGACATCTTGGAACAGCTATATAGTAGCTACTAAAGTAGGCCGGTCTTCAACTTCAGTCGCGGGTGACAAGCGAGCGATCTACACGCGGCGAGTGGACAGCCTATTACATTGAGCGACTTTGGTCGCAGCGAGTAAATTCGCTAGCGACTAGCGTGTAAAGTTGCCAGGTGTAATCGATCGATTACTACATACACTGTTAAAATTTTTTTCTGAAAATTTAGAAAAACAGTTGTCTAGCAATTTTCACCAGGGTTTTGTTCTGAAAATTAAGAATCTGTAATTCTGAAAATTCACATAGGAAAATGTCTTAAAATTCAAAAGACTTCTGAAAATTCAGATCGAAACATTGATGTAATTTAATATCAAGTCAAGTACGAAAATTAATAAAATTTTCATGAATATTTAGAACAGTATTCATAAAATTAAGTAAATTATTCAGAATATTAATATGTATTGTTATATTAAAATTATTAAACGTTCAGTCTTTCTCTAGTGACGCTGGCACAGACAGACAGTAATACGTATTTGAATAACCCGCAAGGAAACTAAATCACAGACACAGGATCCGTTAGTATTTTATATATTACTAGTCGTCACCCGCAGCATCACGCGCGTTAATAAAAATTTTATTTTATTTACTATATTAATATGTCAAAGTGAGCGAAGTCGGATATAAAGTTGCCTATCCTTTGAGTTGAGGATCCCTATATACGTTTACCAAATTTAACTGAAACCGGATAAGAGTTATGGCAGAACAGACAGAATACACAGTAAAAAACTTTCTTTTACAGTTTTATAATTTGTATAAATTGCTAAAATATTTAAACAATAATTGCATTCAAAGTTTATACTCCTATTATATTTTTAGGGTTCTGTACCTCCGCATGGAATCCTATTGTCCTGCCTACAATGTCTGTATGTCCGTCTGTCTGTCTTTCCGTCGGTCCCAGGGTTCTATCTCACGGTAAGAAGCAGCTAGTCGAAATTTTCATAGATTGCGTGTTGTTATTTTTGTATTTCTAATTTTATTTAAATTTAATTAATTTATTTACTCCGCTGAACATCAATTAGTAGATGAGAGTTTGTCAAAAAACATAAATTTACAAATCGAGTAACAAAATAAAATAAATATATAAATAGGTACTCAGAACTTTAAAAAATAAAATAATATATTATCGGAGATCCATGACCTGTACAGGATGTCAATATAACAAAAGAATAAAAGGAAATAGAGAAAAATGCACCTAACTGTCTAAATAGTTTAAATGTGTTTGTTTTGAGCTGATGTTCTGTATAATACACACAATAAATAGTGACACTTTTAAACAAACTTCCAATTCGTGTTTTGGAAGTTTTGTCAGTTATTTTTACAAGTGTAGTACTGAAACGAAACAAAAAAGAAAAAGAACAATTTATTTTAAAAGCGTGAAACCAAAGTTCTAACAATATTTTTACAAGAGATAAAATATTTACAGTTAATAATTTTCAACTGCAGCTAGAGGGTAGGTATTTTTTATTATTAGTGTATATGCCATATGGCACATACACTATTGGCGTCGGTCGGATGGCGGGACCTAGGGGTCGGACCAAAATTTCTCGACGTTTCATAGCCTCCTGAACAATTTGGCACCATTTTTGGAAATGTTTATATATATATATATATATATATATATATATATATACGAGCGGTAAATATCTGAGGATTTATGGTGTACAGCGTGAAGGAATTACGAGGATTTATGAGGATTT
>JBDIXK010000238.1:0-13820 GCA_039654895.1 Mongoloraphidia duomilia
TTAGTTTCGGAGATTTTAGCGTTTTAAGATTTTTTAATTTTTCCCTATAAATTTGCTTTGATCTGGATAAAACTATGCATACTTATGGAGAAAAACACGCTGAATCGATTCCCGTTGACAAAAATCGTCTATCTCTTTTAGTTTCGGAGATTTTAGCGTTTTAAGATTTTTTAATTTTTCCCTATAAATTTGCTTTGATCTGGATAAAACTATGCATACTTATGGAGAAAAACACGCTGAATCGATTCCCGTTGACAAAAATCGTCTATCTCTTTTAGTTTCGGAGATTTAAGCGTTTTAAGATTTTTTAATTTTTCCCTATAAATTTGCTTTGATCTGGATAAAACTATGCATACTTATGGAGAAAAACACGCTGAATCGATTCCCGTTGACAAAAATCGTCTATCTCTTTTAGTTTCGGAGATATAAGCGTTTTAAGATTTTTTAATTTTTCCCTATAAATTTGCTTTGATCTGGATAAAACTATGCATACTTATGGAGAAAAACACGCTGAATCGATTCCCGTTGACAAAAATCGTCTATCTCTTTTAGTTTCGGAGATATAAGCGTTTTAAGATTTTTTAATTTTTCCCTATAAATTTGCTTTGATCTGGATAAAACTATGCATACTTATGGAGAAAAACACGCTGAATCGATTCCCGTTGACAAAAATCGTCTATCTCTTTTAGTTTCGGAGATTTTAGCGTTTTAAGATTTTTTAATTTTTCCCTATAAATTTGCTTCGATCTGGATAAAACTATGCATACTTATGGAGAAAAACACGCTGAATCGATTCCCGTTGACAAAAATCGTCTATCTCTTTTAGTTTCGGAGATTTTAGCGTTTTAAGATTTTTTAATTTTTCCCTATAAATTTGCTTCGATCTGGATAAAACTATGCATACTTATGGAGAAAAACACGCTGAATCGATTCCCGTTGACAAAAATCGTCTATCTCTTTTAGTTTCGGAGATATAAGCGTTTTAAATTTTTTAATTTTTCCCTATAAATTTGCTTTGATCTGGATAAAACTATGCATACTTATGGAGAAAAACACGCTGAATCGATTCCCGTTGACAAAAATCGTCTATCTCTTTTAGTTTCGGAGATTTTAGCGTTTTAAGATTTTTTAATTTTTCCCTATAAATTTGCTTCGATCTGGATAAAACTATGCATACTTATGGAGAAAAACACGCTGAATCGATTCCCGTTGACAAAAATCGTCTATCTCTTTTAGTTTCGGAGATTTAAGCGTTTTAAGATTTTTTAATTTTTCCCTATAAATTTGCTTTGATCTGGATAAAACTATGCATACTTATGGAGAAAAACACGCTGAATCGATTCCCGTTGACAAAAATCGTCTATCTCTTTTAGTTTCGGAGATTTTAGCGTTTTAAGATTTTTTAATTTTTCCCTATAAATTTGCTTTGATCTGGATAAAACTATGCATACTTATGGAGAAAAACACGCTGAATCGATTCCCGTTGACAAAAATCGTCTATCTCTTTTAGTTTCGGAGATATAAGCGTTTTAATTTTTTAATTTTTCCCTATAAATTTGCTTTGATCTGGATAAAACTATGCATACTTATGGAGAAAAACACGCTGAATCGATTCCCGTTGACAAAAATCGTCTATCTCTTTTAGTTTCGGAGATATAAGCGTTTTAAGATTTTTTAATTTTTCCCTATAAATTTGCTTTGATCTGGATAAAACTATGCATACTTATGGAGAAAAACACGCTGAATCGATTCCCGTTGACAAAAATCGTCTATCTCTTTTAGTTTCGGAGATTTTAGCGTTTTAAGATTTTTTAATTTTTCCCTATAAATTTGCTTCGATCTGGATAAAACTATGCATACTTATGGAGAAAAACACGCTGAATCGATTCCCGTTGACAAAAATCGTCTATCTCTTTTAGTTTCGGAGATTTTAGCGTTTTAAGATTTTTTAATTTTTCCCTATAAATTTGCTTTGATCTGGATAAAACTATGCATACTTATGGAGAAAAACACGCTGAATCGATTCCCGTTGACAAAAATCGTCTATCTCTTTTAGTTTCGGAGATATAAGCGTTTTAAGATTTTTTAATTTTTCCCTATAAATTTGCTTTGATCTGGATAAAACTATGCATACTTATGGAGAAAAACACGCTGAATCGATTCCCGTTGACAAAAATCGTCTATCTCTTTTAGTTTCGGAGATTTTAGCGTTTTAAATTTTTTAATTTTTCCCTATAAATTTGCTTTGATCTGGATAAAACTATGCATACTTATGGAGAAAAACACGCTGAATCGATTCCCGTTGACAAAAATCGTCTATCTCTTTTAGTTTCGGAGATATAAGCGTTTTAATTTTTTAATTTTTCCCTATAAATTTGCTTTGATCTGGATAAAACTATGCATACTTATGGAGAAAAACACGCTGAATCGATTCCCGTTGACAAAAATCGTCTATCTCTTTTAGTTTCGGAGATATAAGCGTTTTAAGATTTTTTAATTTTTCCCTATAATTAGTTTGCTTTGATCTGGATAAAACTATGCGTACTTGTGGAGAAAAACACGCTGAATCGATTCCCGTTGACAAAAATCGTCTATCTCTTTTAGTTTCGGAGATTTTAGCGTTTTAAGATTTTTTAATTTTTCCCTATAAATTTGCTTCGATCTAGATAAAACTATGCATACTTATGGAGAAAAACACGCTGAATCGATTCCCGTTGACAAAAGTCGTCTATCTCTTTTAGTTTCGGAGATATAAGCGTTTTAATTTTTTAATTTTTCCCTATAAATTTGCTTTGATCTGGATAAAACTATGCATACTTATGGAGAAAAACACGCTGAATCGATTCCCGTTGACAAAAATCGTCTATCTCTTTTAGTTTCGGAGATATAAGCGTTTTAAGATTTTTTCATTTTTCCCTATAAATTTGCTTTGATCTGGATAAAACTATGCATACTTATGGAGAAAAACACGCTGAATCGATTCCCGTTGACAAAAATCGTCTATCTCTTTTAGTTTCGGAGATTTTAGCGTTTTAAGATTTTTTAATTTTTCCCTATAAATTTGCTTCGATCTGGATAAAACTATGCATACTTATGAAGAAAAACACGCTGAATCGATTCCCGTTGACAAAAATCGTCTATCTCTTTTAGTTTCGGAGATATAAGCGTTTTAAAATTTTTTAATTTTTCCCTATAAATTTGCTTTGATCTGGATAAAACTATGCATACTTATGGAGAAAAACACGCTGAATCGATTCCCGTTGACAAAAATCGTCTATCTCATTTAGTTTCGGAGATTTTAGCGTTTTAAGATTTTTTAATTTTTCCCTATAAATTTGCTTCGATCTAATTAAAACTATGCATACTTATGGAGAAAAACACGCTGAAGCGATTCCCGTTGACAAAAATCGTCTATCTCTTTTAGTTTCGGAGGTATTAGCGTTTTAATTTTTTAATTTTTCTCTATAAATTTGCTTTGATCTGGATAAAACTATGCACACTTATGGAGAAAGACACGCTGAATCGATTCCCGTTGACAAAAATCGTCTATCTCTTTTAGTTTCGGAGATTTTAGCGTTTTAAGATTTTTTAATTTTTCCCTATAAATTTACTTTGATCTGGATAAAACTATGCATACTAATGGAGAAAAACACGCTGAATCGATTCCCGTTGACAAGAATCGTCTATCTCTTTTAGTGTCGGAGATTTTAGCGTTTTAAGATTTTTTAATTTTTCCCTATAAATTCGCTTTGATCTGGATAAAACTATGCATACTTATGGAGAAAAACACGCTGAATCGATTCCCGTTGACAAAAATCGTCTATCTTTTATAGTTTTGGAGATTTTAGCGTTTTAAGATTTTCTAATTTTTCCCTATAAATTTGCTTTGATCTGGATAAAACTATGCATACTTATGGAGAAAAACACGCTGAATCGATTCCCGTTGACAAAAGTCGTCTATCTCTTTTAGTTTCGGAGATATAAGCGTTTTAAGATTTTTTAATTTTCCCTATAAATTTGCTTTGATCTGGATAAAACTATGCATACTTATGGAGAAAAACACGCTGAGTCGATTACCGTTGACAAAAATCGTCTATCTCTTTTAGTTTCGGAGATTTTAGCGTTTTAAGATTTTTTAATTTTTCCCTATAAATTTACTTTGATCTGGATAAAACTATGCATACTAATGGAGAAAAACACGCTGAATCGATTCCCGTTGACAAGAATCGTCTATCTCTTTTAGTTTCGGAGATTTTAGCGTTTTAAGATTTTTTAATTTTTCCCTATAAATTTGCTTCGATCTAGATAAAACTATGCATACTTATGAAGAAAAACACGCTGAATCGATTCCCGTTGACAAAAATTGTCAATCTTTTTAAGTTTCGGAGATATTAGCGTTTTAATTTTTTAATTTTTCTCTATAAATTTGCTTTGATCTGGATAAAACTATGCTTACTTATGGAGAAAAACACGCTGAATCGATTCCCGTTGACAAAAATCGTTTATATCTTTTAGTTTCGGAGATTTTAGCGTTTTAAGATTTTTTAATTTTTCCCTATAAATTTGCTTCGATCTGGATAAAACTATGCATACTTATGGAGAAAAACACGCTGAATCGATTCCCGTTGACAAAAATCGTCTATCTCTTTTAGTTTCGGAGATATAAGCGTTTTAAGATTTTTTAATTTTTCCCTATAAATTTGCTTTGATCTGGATAAAACTATGCATACTTATGGAGAAAAACACGCTGAATCGATTCCCGTTGACAAAAATCGTCTATCTCTTTTAGTTTTGGAGATTTTAGCGTTTTAAGATTTTTTAATTTTTCCCTATAAATTTGCTTCGATCTGGATACAACTATGCATACTTATGGAGAAAAACACGCTGAATCGATTCCCGTTGACAAAAATCGTCTATCTCTTTTAGTTTCGGAGATATAAGCGTTTTAATTTTTTAATTTTTCTCTATAAATTTGCTTTGATCTGGATAAAACTATGCATACTTATGGAGAAAAACAAGCTGAATCGATTCCCGTTGACAAAAATCGCCTATCTCTTTTAGTTTCGGAGATTTTAGCGTTTTAAGATTTTTTAATTTTTCCCTATAAATTCGCTTTGATCTGGATAAAACTATGCATACTTATGGAGAAAAACACGCTGAATCGATTCCCGTTGACAAAAATCGTCTATCTCTTTTAGTTTTGGAGATTTTAGCGTTTTAAGATTTTTTAATTTTTCCCTATAAATTTGCTTCGATCTGGATAAAACTATGCATACTTATGGAGAAAAACACGCTGAATCGATTCCCGTTGACAAAAATCGTCTATCTCTTTTAGTTTCGCAGATATAAGCGTTTTAAGATTTTTTAATTTTTCCCTATAAATTTGCTTTGATCTGGATAAAACTATGCATACTTATGGAGAAAAACACGCTGAATCGATTCCCGTTGACAAAAATTGTCTATCTCATTTAGTTTCGGATATTTTAGCGTTTTAAGATTTTTTAATTTTTCCCTATAAATTTGCTTCGATCTAATTAAAACTATGCATACTTATGGAGAAAAACACGCTGAAGCGATTCCCGTCGACAAAAATCGTCTATCTCTTTTAGTTTCGGAGATATTAGCGTTTTAATTTTTTAATTTTTCTCTATAAATTTGCTTTGATCTGGATAAAACTATGCATACTTATGGAGAAAAACACGCTGAATCGATTCCCGTTGACAAAAATCGTCTATCTCATTTAGTTTCGGAGATTTTAGCGTTTTAAGATTTTTTAATTTTTCCCTATAAATTTGCTTCGATCTGGATAAAACTATGCATACTTATGGAGAAAAACACGCTGAATCGATTACCGTTGACAAAAATCGTCTATCTCTTTTAGTTTCGGAGATATAAGCGTTTTAAGATTTTTTAATTTTTCCCTATAAATTTGCTTTGATCTGGATAAAACTATACATACTTATAGAGAAAAACACGCTAAATCGATTCCCGTTGACAAAAATCGTTTATATCTTTTAGTTTCGGAGATTTTAGCGTTTTAAGATTTTTTAATTTTTCCCTATAAATTTGCTTCGATCTGGATAAAACTATGCATACTTATGGAGAAAAACACGCTGAAGCGATTCTTGTTGACAAAAATCGTCTATCTCTTTTAGTTTCGGAGATATAAGCGTTTTAATTTTTTAATTTTTCTCTATAAATTTGCTTTGATCTGGATAAAACTATGCATACTTATGGAGAAAAACAAGCTGAATCGGATCCCGTTGACAAAAATCGCCTATCTCTTTTAGTTTCGGAGATTCTAGCGTTTTATGATTTTTTAATTTTTCCCTATAAATTCGCTTTGATCTGGATAAAACTATGCCTACTTATGGAGAAAAACACGCTGAATCGATTCCCGTTGACAAAAATCGTCTATCTCTTTTAGTTTTGGAGATTTTAGCGTTTTAATTTTTTAATTTTTCTCTATAAATTCGCTTTGATCTGGATAAAACTATGCATACTTATGGAGAAAAACACGCTGAATCGATTCCCGTTGACAAAAATCGTCTATCTCTTTTAGTTTAGGAGATTTTAGCGTTTTAAGATTTTTTAATTTTTCCCTATAATTAATTTGCTTTGATCTGGATAAAACTATGCGTACTTGTGGAGAAAAACACGCTGAATCGATTCCCGTTGACAAAAATCGTCTATCTCTTTTAGTTTCGGAGATTTTAGCGTTTTAAGATTTTTTAATTTTTCCCTATAAATTTGCTTCGATCTGGATAAAACTATGCATACTTATGGAGAAAAACACGCTGAATCGATTCCCGTTGACAAAAATCGTCTATCTCTTTTAGTTTCGGAGATTTTAGCGTTTTAAGATTTTTTAATTTTTCCCTATAAATTTGCTTCGATCTGGATAAAACTATGCATACTTATGGAGAAAAACACGCTGAATCGATTCCCGTTGACAAAAATCGTCTATCTCTTTTAGTTTCGGAGATATAAGCGTTTTAAGATTTTTTAATTTTTCCCTATAAATTTGCTTTGATCTATATAAAACTATGCATACTTATGGAGAAAAACACGCTGAATCGATTCCCAGAGACAAAAATCGTCTATCTCTTTTAGTTTTGGAGATTTTAGCGTTTTAAGATTTTTTAATTTTTCCCTATAAATTTGCTTCGATCTGGATAAAACTATGCATACTTATGGAGAAAAACACGCTGAATCGATTCCCGTTGACAAAAATCGTCTATCTCTTTTAGTTTCGGAGATTTTAGCGGTTTAAAATTTTTTAATTTTTCCCTATAAATTTGCTTCGATCTGGATAAAACTATGCATACTTATGGAGAAAAACACGCTGAAGCGATTCTTGTTGACAAAAATCGTCTATCTCTTTTAGTTTCGGAGATATAAGCGTTTTAATTTTTTAATTTTTCTCTATAAATTTGCTTTGATCTGGATAAAACTATGCATACTTATGGAGAAAAACAAGCTGAATCGATTCCCGTTGACAAAAATCGCCTATCTCTTTTAGTTTCGGAGATTTTAGCGTTTTATGATTTTTTAATTTTTCCCTATAAATTCGCTTTGATCTGGATAAAACTATGCATACTTATGGAGAAAAACACGCTGAATCGATTCCCGTTGACAAAAATCGTCTATCTCTTTTAGTTTTGGAGATTTTAGCGTTTTAATTTTTTAATTTTTCTCTATAAATTCGCTTTGATCTGGATAAAACTATGCATACTTATGGAGAAAAACACGCTGAATCGATTCCCGTTGACAAAAATCGTCTATCTCTTTTAGTTTCGGAGATTTTAGCGTTTTAAGATTTTTTAATTTTTCCCTATAATTAATTTGCTTTGATCTGGATAAAACTATGCGTACTTGTGGAGAAAAACACGCTGAATCGATTCCCGTTGACAAAAATCGTCTATCTCTTTTAGTTTCGGAGATATAAGCGTTTTAAGATTTTTTAATTTTTCCCAATAAATTTGCTTTGATCTGGATAAAACTATACATACTTATGGAGAAAAACACGCTGAATCGATTCCCGTTGACAAAAATCGTTTATATCTTTTAGTTTCGGAGATTTTAGCGTTTTAAGATTTTTTAATTTTTCCCTATAAATTTGCTTCGATCTGGATAAAACTATGCATACTTATGGAGAAAAACACGCTGAATCGATTCCCGTTGACAAAAATCGTCTATCTCTTTTAGTTTCGGAGATATAAGCGTTTTAATTTTTTATTTTTCCCTATAAATTTGCTTTGATCTGGATAAAACTATGCATACTTATGGAGAAAAACACGCTGAATCGATTCCCGTTGACAAAAATCGTCTATCTCTTTTAGTTTCGGAGATATAAGCGTTTTAAGATTTTTTAATTTTTCCCTATAAATTTGCTTTGATCTATATAAAACTATGCATACTTATGGAGAAAAACACGCTGAATCGATTCCCAGAGACAAAAATCGTCTATCTCTTTTAGTTTTGGAGATTTTAGCGTTTTAAGATTTTTTAATTTTTCCCTATAAATTTGCTTCGATCTGGATAAAACTATGCATACTTATGGAGAAAAACACGCTGAATCGATTCCCGTTGACAAAAATCGTCTATCTCTTTTAGTTTCGGAGATTTTAGCGGTTTAAAATTTTTTAATTTTTCCCTATAAATTTGCTTCGATCTGGATAAAACTATGCATACTTATGGAGAAAAACACGCTGAAGCGATTCTTGTTGACAAAAATCGTCTATCTCTTTTAGTTTCGGAGATATAAGCGTTTTAATTTTTTAATTTTTCTCTATAAATTTGCTTTGATCTGGATAAAACTATGCATACTTATGGAGAAAAACAAGCTGAATCGATTCCCGTTGACAAAAATCGCCTATCTCTTTTAGTTTCGGAGATTCTAGCGTTTTATGATTTTTTAATTTTTCCCTATAAATTCGCTTTGATCTGGATAAAACTATGCATACTTATGGAGAAAAACACGCTGAATCGATTCCCGTTGACAAAAATCGTCTATCTCTTTTAGTTTTGGAGATTTTAGCGTTTTAATTTTTTAATTTTTCTCTATAAATTCGCTTTGATCTGGATAAAACTATGCATACTTATGGAGAAAAACACGCTGAATCGATTCCCGTTGACAAAAATCGTCTATCTCTTTTAGTTTAGGAGATTTTACCGTTTTAAGATTTTTTAATTTTTCCCTATAATTAATTTGCTTTGATCTGGATAAAACTATGCGTACTTGTGGAGAAAAACACGCTGAATCGATTCCCGTTGACAAAAATCGTCTATCTCTTTTAGTTTCGGAGATTTTAGCGTTTTAAGATTTTTTAATTTTTCCCTATAAATTTGCTTCGATCTGGATAAAACTATGCATACTTATGAAGGAAAACACGCTGAATCGATTCCCGTTGACAAAAATCGTCTATCTCTTTTAGTTTCGGAGATTTTAGCGTTTTAAGATTTTTTAATTTTTCCCTATAAATTTGCTTCGATCTGGATAAAACTATGCATACTTATGGAGAAAAACACGCTGAATCGATTCCCGTTGACAAAAATCGTCTATCTCTTTTAGTTTCGGAGATATAAGCGTTTTAAGATTTTTTAATTTTTCCCTATAAATTTGCTTTGATCTATATAAAACTATGCATACTTATGGAGAAAAACACGCTGAATCGATTCCCGTTGACAAAAATCGTCTATCTCTTTTAGTTTTGGAGATTTTAGCGTTTTAAGATTTTTTAATTTTTCCCTATAAATTTGCTTCGATCTGGATAAAACTATGCATACTTATGGAGAAAAACACGCTGAATCGATTCCCGTTGACAAAAATCGTCTATCTCTTTTAGTTTCGGAGATTTTAGCGTTTTAAGATTTTTTAATTTTTCCCTATAAATTTGCTTCGATCTGGATAAAACTATGCATACTTATGGAGAAAAACACGCTGAATCGATTCCCGTTGACAAAAATCGTCTATCTCTTTTAGTTTCGGAGATATAAGCGTTTTAAGATTTTTTAATTTTTCCCTATAAATTTGCTTTGATCTGGATAAAACTATGCATACTTATGGAGAAAAACACGCTGAATCGATTCCCGTTGACAAAAATCGTCTATCTCTTTTAGTTTCGGAGATTTTAGCGTTTTAAGATTTTTTAATTTTTCCCTATAAATTTGCTTCGATCTGGATAAAACTATGCATACTTATGGAGAAAAACACGCTGAAGCGATTCCTGTTGACAAAAATCGTCTATCTCTTTTAGTTTCGGAGATATAAGCGTTTTAATTTTTTAATTTTTCTCTATAAATTTGCTTTGATCTAGATAAAACTATGCATACTTATGGAGAAAAACACGCTGAATCGATTCCCGTTGACAAAAATCGTCTATCTCTTTTAGTTTTGGAGATTTTAGCGTTTTAATTTCTTAATTTTTCCCTATAAATTCGCTTTGATCTGGATAAAACTATGCATACTTATGGAGAAAAACACGCTGAATCGATTCCCGTTGACAAAAATCGTCTATCTCTTTTAGTTTCGGAGATTTTAGCGTTTTAAAATTTTTTAATTTTTCCCTATAAATTTGCTTCGATCTGGATAAAACTATGCATACTTATGGAGAAAAACACGCTGAATCGATTCCCGTTGACAAAAATCGTCTATCTCTTTTAGTTTCGGAGATATAAGCGTTTTAAGATTTTTTAATTTTTCCCTATAAATTTGCTTTGATCTAGATAAAACTATGCATACTTATGGAGAAAAACACGCTGAATCGATTCCCGTTGACAAAAATCGTCTATCTCTTTTAGTTTTGGAGATTTTAGCGTTTTAAGATTTTTTAATTTTTCCCTATAAATTTGCTTTGATCTGGATAAAACTATGCATACTTATGGAGAAAAACACGCTGAATCGATTCCCGTTGACAAAAATCGTCTATCTCTTTTAGTTTCGGAGATTTTAGCGTTTTAAGATTTTTTAATTTTTCCCTATAAATTTGCTTCGATCTGGATAAAACTATGCATACTTATGGAGAAAAACACGCTGAATCGATTCCCGTTGACAAAAATCGTCTATCTCTTTTAGTTTCGGAGATATAAGCGTTTTAAGATTTTTTAATTTTTCCCTATAAATTTGCTTTGATCTGGATAAAACTATGCATACTTATGGAGAAAAACACGCTGAATCGATTCCCGTTGACAAAAATCGTCTATCTCTTTTAGTTTCGGAGATTTTAGCGTTTTAAGATTTTTTAATTTTTCCCTATAAATTTGCTTTGATCTGGATAAAACTATGCATACTTATGGAGAAAAACACGCTGAATCGATTCCCGTTGACAAAAATCGTCTATCTCTTTTAGTTTTGGAGATTTTAGCGTTTTAAGATTTTTTAATTTTTCCCTATAAATTCGCTTTGATCTGGATAAAACTATGCATACTTATGGAGAAAAACACGCTGAATCGATTCCCGTTGACAAAAATCGTCTATCTCTTTTAGTTTCGGAGATTTTAGCGTTTTAAGATTTTTTAATTTTTCCCTATAAATTTGCTTTGATCTGGATAAAACTATGCGTACTTGTGGAGAAAAACACGCTGAATCGATTCCCGTTGACAAAAATCGTCTATCTCTTTTAGTTTCGGAGATTTTAGCGTTTTAAGATTTTTTAATTTTTCCCTATAAATTTGCTTCGATCTGGATAAAACTATGCATACTTATGGAGAAAAACACGCTGAATCGATTCCCGTTGACAAAAATCGTCTATCTCTTTTAGTTTCGGAGATATAAGCGTTTTAAGATTTTTTAATTTTTCCCTATAAATTTGCTTTGATCTGGATAAAACTATGCATACTTATGGAGAAAAACACGCTGAATCGATTCCCGTTGACAAAAATCGTCTATCTCTTTTAGTTTCGGAGATTTTAGCGTTTTAAGATTTTTTAATTTTTCCCTATAAATTTGCTTTGATCTGGATAAAACTATGCATACTTATGGAGAAAAACACGCTGAATCGATTCCCGTTGACAAAAATCGTCTATCTCTTTTAGTTTCGGAGATTTTAGCGTTTTAAGATTTTTTAATTTTTCCCTATAAATTTGCTTCGATCTGGATAAAACTATGCATACTTATGGAGAAAAACACGCTGAATCGATTCCCGTTGACAAAAATCGTCTATCTCTTTTAGTTTCGGAGATTTTAGCGTTTTAAGATTTTTTAATTTTTCCCTATAAATTTGCTTCGATCTGGATAAAACTATGCATACTTATGGAGAAAAACACGCTGAATCGATTCCCGTTGACAAAAATCGTCTATCTCTTTTAGTTTCGGAGATATAAGCGTTTTAAGATTTTTTAATTTTTCCCTATAAATTTGCTTTGATCTGGATAAAACTATGCATACTTATGGAGAAAAACACGCTGAATCGATTCCCGTTGACAAAAATCGTCTATCTCTTTTAGTTTCGGAGATTTTAGCGTTTTAAGATTTTTTAATTTTTCCCTATAAATTTGCTTCGATCTGGATAAAACTATGCATACTTATGGAGAAAAACACGCTGAATCGATTCCCGTTGACAAAAATCGTCTATCTCTTTTAGTTTCGGAGATATAAGCGTTTTAAGATTTTTTAATTTTTCCCTATAAATTTGCTTTGATCTGGATAAAACTATGCATACTTATGGAGAAAAACACGCTGAATCGATTCCCGTTGACAAAAATCGTCTATCTCTTTTAGTTTCGGAGATTTTAGCGTTTTAAGATTTTTTAATTTTTCCCTATAAATTTGCTTCGATCTGGATAAAACTATGCATACTTATGGAGAAAAACACGCTGAATCGATTCCCGTTGACAAAAATCGTCTATCTCTTTTAGTTTCGGAGATTTTAGCGTTTTAAATTTTTTAATTTTTCCCTATAAATTTGCTTCGATCTGGATAAAACTATGCATACTTATGGAGAAAAACACGCTGAATCGATTCCCGTTGACAAAAATCGTCTATCTCTTTTAGTTTCGGAGATATAAGCGTTTTAAGATTTTTTAATTTTTCCCTATAAATTTGCTTTGATCTGGATAAAACTATGCATACTTATGGAGAAAAACACGCTGAATCGATTCCCGTTGACAAAAATCGTCTATCTCTTTTAGTTTCGGAGATTTTAGCGTTTTAAGATTTTTTAATTTTTCCCTATAAATTTGCTTTGATCTGGATAAAACTATGCATACTTATGGAGAAAAACACGCTGAATCGATTCCCGTTGACAAAAATCGTCTATCTCTTTTAGTTTCGGAGATTTTAGCGTTTTAAATTTTTTAATTTTTCCCTATAAATTTGCTTTGATCTGGATAAAACTATGCATACTTATGGAGAAAAACACGCTGAATCGATTCCCGTTGACAAAAATCGTCTATCTCTTTTAGTTTCGGAGATTTTAGCGTTTTAAGATTTTTTAATTTTTCCCTATAAATTTGCTTTGATCTGGATAAAACTATGCATACTTATGGAGAAAAACACGCTGAATCGATTCCCGTTGACAAAAATCGTCTATCTCTTTTAGTTTCGGAGATTTTAGCGTTTTAAGATTTTTTAATTTTTCCCTATAAATTTGCTTTGATCTGGATAAAACTATGCATACTTATGGAGAAAAACACGCTGAATCGATTCCCGTTGACAAAAATCGTCTATCTCTTTTAGTTTCGGAGATATAAGCGTTTTAAGATTTTTTAATTTTTCCCTATAAATTTGCTTTGATCTGGATAAAACTATGCATACTTATGGAGAAAAACACGCTGAATCGATTCCCGTTGACAAAAATCGTCTATCTCTTTTAGTTTCG
>JBDIXK010000239.1:0-13744 GCA_039654895.1 Mongoloraphidia duomilia
TTCCCTATAAATTTGCTTTGATCTGGATAAAACTATGCATACTTATGGAGAAAAACACGCTGAATCGATTCCCGTTGACAAAAATCGTCTATCTCTTTTGGTTTCGGAGATATAAGCGTTTTAAGATTTTTTAATTTTTCCCTATAAATTTCCTTTGATCTGGATAAAACTATGCATACTTATAGAGAAAAACACGCTGAATCGATTCCCGTTGACAAAAATCGTCTATCTCTTTTAGTTTCGGAGATATAAGCGTTTTAATTTTTTAATTTTTCCCTATAAATTTGCTTTGATCTGGATTAAACTATGCATACTTATGGAGAAAAACACGCTGAATCGATTCCCGTTGACAAAAATCGTCTATCTCTTTTAGTTTCGGAGATTTTAGCGTTTTAAGATTTTTAAATTTTTCCCTATAAATTTGCTTTGATCTGGATAAAACTATGCATACTTATGGAAAAAAACACGCTGAATCGATATCCCGTTGACAAAAATCGTCTATCTCTTTTAGTTTCGGAGATATAAGCGTTTTAAGATTTTTTAATTTTTCCCTATAAATTTGCTTTGATCTGGATAAAACTATGCATACTTATGGAGAAAAACACGCTGAATCGATTCCCGTTTACAAAAATCGTCTATCTCTTTTGGTTTCGGAGATATAAGCGTTTTAAGATTTTTTAATTTTTCCCTATAAATTTGCTTTGATCTGGATAAAACTATGCATACTTATAGAGAAAAACACGCTGAATCGATTCCCGTTGACAAAAATCGTCTATCTCTTTTAGTTTCGGAGATTTTTTAATTTTTCCCTATAATTTTGCTTCGATCTGGATAAAACTATGCATACTTATGGAGAAAAACACGCTGAATCGATTCCCGTTGACAAAAATCGTCTATCTATTTTAGTTTTGGAGATATAAGCGTTTTAATTTTTTAATTTTTCCCTATAAATTTGCTTTGATCTGGATTAAACTATGCATACTTATGGAGAAAAACACGCTGAATCGATTACCGTTGACAAAAATCGTCTATCTCTTTTAGTTTCGGAGATTTTAGCGTTTTAAGATTTTTTAATTTTTCCCTATAAATTTGCTTTGATCTGGATAAAACTATGCATACTTTAGGAGAAAAACACGCTGAATCGATTCCCGTTGACAAAAATCGTCTATCTCTTTTAGTTTCGGAGATATAAGCGTTTTAAGATTTTTTAATTTTTTCCTATAAATTTGCTTTGATCTGAATAAAACTATGCATACTTATGGAGAAAAACACGCTGAATCGATTCCCGTTGACAAAAATCGTCTACCTCTTTTAGTTTCGGAGATTTTAGCGTTTTAAGATTTTTTAATTTTTCCCTATAAATTTGCTTTGATCTGGATAAAACTATGCATACTTATGAAGAAAAACACGCTGAATCGATTCCCGTTGACAAAAATCGTCTATCTCTGTTAGTTTTGGAGATAAAAGCGCTTTAAGATTTTTTAATTTTTCCCTATAAAATTGCTTCGATCTGGATAAAACTATGCATACTTATGGAGAAAAACACGCTGAATCGATTCCCGTTGACAAAAATCGTCTAGCTCTTTTAGTTTCGGAGATTTTAGCGTTTTAAGATTTTTTAATTTTTCCCTATAAATTTGCTTTGATCTAGATAAAACTATGCATACTTATGGAGGAAAACACGCTGAATCGATTCCCGTTGACAAAAATCGTCTACCTCTTTTAGTTTCGGAGATTTTAGCGTTTTAAGATTTTTTAATTTTTCCCTATAAATTTACTTCGATCTGGATAAAACTATGCATACTTATGGAGAAAAACACGCTGAATCGATTCCCGTTGACAAAAATCGTCTATCTATTTTAGTTTTGGAGATATAAGCGTTTTAATTTTTTAATTTTTCCCTATAAATTTGCTTTGATCTGGATTAAACTATGCATACTTATGGAGAAAAACACGCTGAATCGATTCCCGTTGACAAAAATCGTCTATCTCTTTTAGTTTCGGAGATTTTAGCGTTTTAAGATTTTTTAATTTTTCCCTATACATTTGCTTTGATCTGGATAAAACTATGCATACTTATGGAGAAAAACACACTGAATCGATTCCCGTTGACAAAAATCGTCTACCTCTTTTAGTTTCGGAGATTTTAGCGTTTTAAGATTTTTTAATTTTTCCCTATAAATTTGCTTCGATCTGGATAAAACTATGCATACTTATGGAGAAAAACACGCTGAATCGATTCCCGTTGACAAAAATCGTCTATCTCTTTTAGTTTCGGAGATATAAGCGTTTTAAGATTTTTGAATTTTTCCTTATAAATTTGCTTTGATCTGGATAAAACAATGCATACTTATGGAGAAGAACACGCTGAATCGATTCCCGTTGACAAAAATTGTCTATCTATTTTAGTTTCGGAGATATAAGCGTTTTAATTTTTTAATTTTTCCCTATAAATTTGCTTTGATCTGGATTAAACTATGCATACTTATGGAGAAGAACACGCTGAATCGATTCCCGTTGACAAAAATCGTATATCTCTTTTAGTTTCGGAGATATAAGCGTTTTAAGATTTTTTAATTTTTCCCTATAAATTTGCTTTGATCTGGATAAAACTATGCATACTTATGAAGAAAAACACGCTGAATCGATTCCCGTTGACAAAAATCGTCTATCTCTTTTAGTTTCGGAGATATAAGCGTCTTAAGATTTTTTAATTTTTCCCTATAAATTTGCTTTGATCTGGATAAAACTATGCATACTTATGGAGAAAAACACGCTGAATCGATTCCCGTTGACAAAAATCGTCTATCTCTTTTAGTTACGGAGATTTTAGCGTTTTAAGATTTTTTAATTTTTCCCTATAAATTTGATTCGATCTGGATAAAACAATGCATACTTATGGACAAAAACACGCTGAATCGATTCCCGTTGACAAAAATCGTCTACCTCTTTTAGTTTCGGAGATTTTAGCGTTTTAAATTTTTTAATTTTTCCCTATAAATTTGCTTCGATCTGGATAAAACTATGCATACTTATGGAGAAAAACACGCTGAATCGATTCCCGTTGACAAAAATCGTCTATCTCTTTTAGTTTCGGTGATATAAGCGTTTTAAGATTTTTTAATTTTTTCCTATAAATTTGCTTTGATCTGGATAAAACTATGCATACTTATGGAGAAAAACACGCTGAATCGATTCCCGTTGACAAAAATCGTCTATCTCTTTTAGTTACGGAGATTTTAGCGTTTTAAGATTTTTTAATTTTTCCCTATAAATTTGCTTTGATCTGGATAAAACTATGCATACTTATGGAGAAGAACACGCTGAATCGATTCCCGTTGACAAAAATCGTCTATCTATTTTAGTTTCGGAGATATAAGCGTTTTAATTTTTCCCTATAAATTTGCTTTGTTCTGGATAAAACTATGCATACTTATGGAAAAAAACATGCTGTATCGATTCCCGTTGACAAAAATCGTCTATCTCTTTTAGTTTCGGAGATATAAGCGTTTTAAGATTTTTTAATTTTCCCCTATAAATTTGCTTTGATCTGGATAAAACTACGCATACTTATGGAGAAGAACACGCTGAATCGATTCCCGTTGACAAAAATCGTCTATCTCTTTTAGTTTCGGAGATATAAGCGTTTTAAGATTTTTTAATTTTTCCCTATAAATTTGCTTTGATCTGGATAAAACTATGCATACTTATGGAGAAAAACACGCTGAATCGATTCCCGTTGACAAAAATCGTCTATATCTTTTGGTTTCGGAGATATAAGCGTTTTAAGATTTTTTAATTTTTCCCTATAAATTTGCTTTGATCTGGATAAAACTATGCATACTTTATACCGCTATTGTGTGGTATGATGCCGTAGAGAGCCGGTCACGCTGCTGGACGAACACTTTCCAAATCTAGATTGATCGGGAAGAAAATGCGACAGAATCATTCCGGAATTGTAACGTGGCTCGGTGGTCATTTGCTGGGCCCATTTAATTAGAAAGTCAGAGTAAGAGACCTCGTACAATTTTCAGAATGATTTGTTAATAATAAATAATAAATTGTTAAGGTTAAATGTATTTAATAAAGAAAATAAGAAAAATCTATAATTTACAATATTCAATTAAATTACTAGCATGTACAGAACGGATCTCATTTACAATATTAATAATACAACGGAACGGGTCTTTCACCAACAGACACATAGATCTATCGAACGAACCTCACCGGTCATTCGCCTGAACGTTTGATCAGCTGTTAATAATCTAACCTAAACTGGCTTAAACTGTCAGAACAAATTTGTAATAATGAAAACGATATTAGTCAAGAAATATGAAGATATTAAAATGAAATATTATCTAGGTAAGTAAATTAATAACAAAAAAAAACCAGATATTAATTAAATAATAAATTATACAGACCAATCCTGATGTCTTCTAGAATAATAAAAATAAGTGAAATATTATAATAATTAATGAATACTTAAACTACGGACGAAAACAAACTAAACGAAAACGGATCAAAAACGGACAGACGGAGCTAAACTAAAACAGAACCTTTTTCTTCGACGGACCGGAAACTAATGAAAATTTTCTCTAAAGTAAATAAAAATAATGGCTAAACTCTAATTGTTCAGTAACCTAGAAACCAACAGGATAGACTGTTCATTTTTTCCCAGTAAGCCTGCCTACTTACTGAAATTCTGACAGCACGAAATTCAAAAATAAATTAACTAAGTATTAAAAATAAAAATTATAAATAAGGAGAAAAATAAAATAAAAATGTAATGTTAAGAAAACATTACAATTACCCCCACCAACAAACGGTGCGAGGTCGGGACAAAAACAACACGGAAACATGACGACCGACCACCACGGAGGTAGTTATCGATAATCACTTACGCCGATTTCAGAACTAATTGGATTCAAGAAATTAACAACACTAGATACAACAATAATAAGGTACTTAAATAATAACCACAACAAAGAAATCTTTTTCATATCCTAACAACTAACTAATTTTTTTCAGATGCTCAATATGAGACTTGTACATTTTCCCGGATTCTTGGTCGAGCAAATCAACACTCACCGGACTCGTAAATCTAATTATTACTCTAGGTGTGCTAAAACGAGGCAAGAATTTTAAATGGAAATTTGGTCGCATTTTCTGGTAATGTAATCTCTGCATGACGCTGTCGCCAACCTTAAATTTAGATGAGACATTTCTATTTTTATTGTAATGATGAGCTTGTCTTTTGCTCGCTAAATCTAACATTTTCCGGACAGAGTCCACTGACGGAATGTCATCATGCTCCCACAAAGGGTCTAATTCATTTCTTAAATCTACAGGAAATCTGATCTCTCGAGCCAGAAATACTTTGCACGGCAAATCCTTAATACTTTCATGATACGACGTATTGTTGCAGAAAGAAATATGGTCCAGAAGAAGATCCCAGTTAAGGTGATCATTGAACTGCTGTTCTAGCATAATGGAAAGGGACGATCGCACATTTCGTATAACTCTTTCAACTGCGTTTGAACCAGGAAAATAGGGGGACGTATTTACTGTACGAGTACCCCAGGACGAGCAAAACTCCTTAAACTTAACAGACTTAAAATTAGTAGCATTATCGGATACTATACAACCTGGAGGTCCATAAGTTGTGAAAACCTCATGAAGACATCTAATAATTGACGCTGAACTAGAATCAGGAATCGGATACATTATTAACCATTTACTAAAACCATCAAGCACTAAAAGTACATATTTATTTTCAGACGCACTACAAATCAGAGGACCAAGCAAATCGATATAAACTCTATCCCAGACGTTTACAGGAGGACTGGAACTCAAAATCACTTTATCAGGCTTGAAATTCGGCTTGTGCTGATAACACAACTGACATTTCTTTATAAAGTCACTGATATCAATGTACATTTTCGGCCACCAATAACGACGAGCAATGGCGCGATACGTTTTGGCAACACCAGGATGTCCACTTATTTTAGCACTATGAAATTCTTGAATGATAGGAAGACGAGCAGGGATGGGTAAAACCAGTCTTTGCCTGCGCTTCCTACCCACTTGGCGATAAACACAGTCATTTCGTAAGATAAAGTTTTTACACTCAATGTTCTGTGATAACAACTCACGCGTTTTCTGAATTTCTTCGTCTTCTAGCTGTAGCCTCTGGAGTTCGAAAATTTTGGAATCAGCTTCCAACGGACGGTTGATGACGTTTAAGTCGGAGTCATCATTAACAAAAACTTCAGGATCAGGCACTAGACGGGTCAGGCAATCTGCAGTGTAATTTGTGACTCCACGAATATGTTCGACTCGGAACCTAAATCGACTCAAACGAAGTAACCAACGACCCACGCGACCCAAATTCCGGGGGTGCTGGATCAGCCACTTCAAACAGGCGCTGTCGGTCTGCAGCAGGAACTCTCGGTGCGACAGGTACGGTTTGAATTTTTCCATGGCCCAAATACAACTAAGGGCCTCTTGTTCGTAGGTGGAAAACCTACTTTCAGCAGGAGTCAGTCTCCGGCTGGCGAACTGCACCGGGTGCATACCGTCTTCATACTTCTGCAATAGCACGCAACCAATATGCGTATTGCTGGCGTCGGTCTGGAGCACGAACTCTCGATCAAAGTCAGGAAACTTGAGCACTGGCGGATTACTTAAATCATGTTTAAATTGTTCAATACATTTTAAATGTTTGTCACTAATCACAAATTTGACTCCCTTTTTGCGCAAATCGTTCAGGGGAGCCATTGTCTTGGCGTAGTCTGGTATAAACTTTGCATAATAATTTACCATCCCTATAAAAGACTGTAACTGTTTTATATTTTTAGGCACTGGTAAATCCTTAATGGCGGACACTTTGTCATCGTCAACAGCGAGTCCTTGAGCTGATAATCGATGACCAAGAAATTTTAGTTCACTTTGCGCGAAATTCACTTTGTCGGGGTTGACAGTCAGATTGTTCTCGCGCAATCGGCGAAGAGCTTCACGCACATGAGAAATATGTGAGTCTAAGTCTTTACTATAGATCAACAGATCATCAAAGAACACTATAACACTTTCGTACCGTAGATCCGCAAAAATCTTGAACATTAGTCTGTTGAGAGCACTAGGTGAAATGGAGAGACCGAATGGAGCCTTATGAAACTTCCATTGGCCCTCGGGTGTCACAAAGGAAGTTACGTTCTGAGACGACTCGGAAAGTTCGATTTGGTAGAACGCACTATTAAGATCCAATGTTGTAAACACCGTAGCCCCTTTCAGGCATCCAAAAATATGATCTACAGACGGAACCGGAAATGAATCCATGACCACTTTGTCGTTTAGCCGACGGTAGTCAACACAGAGTCGATAACCACCACTTTTCTTCTTTACTAGAAAAGCCGGAGATGCGTACGCAGACGTAGATGGCGAAATCACATCAGTATCCAATAACGTTTGGATGTGGTCCCTCATTATTTGAGCTTGTGGAGGCGACAATGGATACGGAGCCTTCCTCACCGGAATTTTATCAGATAAGTGTATTTCGTATTTATAATCGTTGGCCTGACCAAGACGGTCTGTCAAAACGTCGTCGAACTCGTCACATAGACGCGAAAATTCGACATCTCTAGAATCTACCTGGTGAATAGCGCCCATACACAAATTCACGTCAGATTCGGGCATAGTCAAAAACGGAACTTTAACCTCTTGATTAAACTTAAACTCGAGCGCATTTTCTAAACAGTTCACAGAAGCCCCCATAAGCTTCAGCGAAACAAAACCTATTATCGCAGGATAAGATAAACGCTCGAAAACATTAAACTTGAGCTTCCAAGAAAAAGAAGCTATCTTGATCGGTAATACCATAGTCGCGGTTGATTTAGAAATCGAACCGTTCGCTAATCGGGCATACGAAACATTGTCAAAACACTGACCTATTTTTAAAGTTAAAAGATAATCTGCCATACTTTTCGAAATATAATTTCCCGAAGAACCAGTATCCACCAAGGCTGAGGCTTTAATTTTACCTAACCATAAATTTATTACTGGAATATTGATTGGGGCATAATCTCTACTAGGCGCAGAATGACAATCAAACTTTAAATTGGTAGGTTTAACATCAGAAATTCTATCAGAATTCAAATCATGCTTATTTCTAACTATCTCCACATTATCGTGTGGACGCGACTTAACAGAGGTCATCGACCTACTACTAGACAGGGCCGCATTCGGCACGGACGGGACAGACTTAGAAACTACAGACTTATAACTACTGAACGGAGTGGACACACCACTGCTGCACGGAACTGACTTACGACTAATATCATCGGAACTTAAAACTAAATTTGCATTTCCAAACATTTGACCTGGCGCAGAGGCCTTTGGGTCACACTGACAAATAATTTTGGGGTTGAGCGGAGTGGACACACCACTGCTGCACGGAACTGACTTACGACTAATATTATCGGAACTTAAAACTAAATTTGTATTTTCAAAATTTTGACCTGGCGCAGAGGCCTTTGGGTCACACTGACGAATAATTTTGGGGTTCTTTTCTCAACTCTGCCTAGGCAGAATCGCTCGATTCTCTGAGCCGGACCTAGACGGACGTAACGGACAATTTGCTATCATATGTCCCCTCTGCTTACAATAAAAGCACTTATCATCCCTTGGCGCTGGGACTGCATTCAGAGTCGGCCACTTACTATAATTAGCTCTCTGGCGAGCAACCGCGCGCATATGTTGGCCGAGAGAAATCAGATCTGCAATGTTATCTGGAACCTTATGATACTGTAGGTAGTTAAAGGATTCTGAATTTTGGTTGATCCAAATCTTGGCCACCTGTTCAGATTCTGTCAGGACCGGGCCAAACAAGGGCACATATTTCAAAATATCGTGAATGAAATCCGCAAAATCCTCTGATGGATCTTGACGGCGGTTCAAAAATTGCTCAGCCAACATAGCTCTGTCTATGGGGGTCAAAAAACGTCTTAATAGAGACTCCCTCAAAGGAGCCCACCTAAATTCGCGGGAAAGTTCTTGGACCCAAATAGTTCGCAATGGGTCAATAACCTTAAATACCAAACATCTTAATAATACCGATGGCGAAAATAACGGATTAATAATTAAACACTCTACCTCTACGATAAACTTTATTAATAAAACTAAATCACGACCGTCAGTTTCCGGAATCTTACATAATAAATCTCTCGTTTCAGAGACGGTAAATGTGCTGTCAGGAAGTTCAGATAAGGAAACAGACTTACCCTGAATCCCGGCAGTAACGTCAACATCACTAACACTCGCAGCACGTGGGGCACACACAGGAGCAGGAGGCGGACTAGCCCCCAGAGCGGAACGGATCGGTGAACGGGACGGTCTAGCTGGCGAGGACGTCGTCAGGTCCTTCGGCGGCAGGAACATGGTCTCCTCCCCAGGATCAGCACCCGGAGGAGAGGAGGGCGGGCTGGACGGGTCAGTAGTCGCCATTCTGGACAGGAACGGAACAAGGCAGGAACAGGAATCACAAGCGTTGACTGACAACTCTAGCTCTGCTACCAATTATACCGCTATTGTGTGGTATGATGCCGTAGAGAGCCGGTCACGCTGCTGGACGAACACTTTCCAAATCTAGATTGATCGGGAAGAAAATGCGACAGAATCATTCCGGAATTGTAACGTGGCTCGGTGGTCATTTGCTGGGCCCATTTAATTAGAAAGTCAGAGTAAGAGACCTCGTACAATTTTCAGAATGATTTGTTAATAATAAATAATAAATTGTTAAGGTTAAATGTATTTAATAAAGAAAATAAGAAAAATCTATAATTTACAATATTCAATTAAATTACTAGCATGTACAGAACGGATCTCATTTACAATATTAATAATACAACGGAACGGGTCTTTCACCAACAGACACATAGATCTATCGAACGAACCTCACCGGTCATTCGCCTGAACGTTTGATCAGCTGTTAATAATCTAACCTAAACTGGCTTAAACTGTCAGAACAAATTTGTAATAATGAAAACGATATTAGTCAAGAAATATGAAGATATTAAAATGAAATATTATCTAGGTAAGTAAATTAATAACAAAAAAAAACCAGATATTAATTAAATAATAAATTATACAGACCAATCCTGATGTCTTCTAGAATAATAAAAATAAGTGAAATATTATAATAATTAATGAATACTTAAACTACGGACGAAAACAAACTAAACGAAAACGGATCAAAAACGGACAGACGGAGCTAAACTAAAACAGAACCTTTTTCTTCGACGGACCGGAAACTAATGAAAATTTTCTCTAAAGTAAATAAAAATAATGGCTAAACTCTAATTGTTCAGTAACCTAGAAACCAACAGGATAGACTGTTCATTTTTTCCCAGTAAGCCTGCCTACTTACTGAAATTCTGACAGCACGAAATTCAAAAATAAATTAACTAAGTATTAAAAATAAAAATTATAAATAAGGAGAAAAATAAAATAAAAATGTAATGTTAAGAAAACATTACAACTTATAGAGAAAAACACGCTGAATCGATTCCCGTTGACAAAAATCGTCTATCTCTTTTAGTTTCGGAGATATAAGCGTTTTAATTTTTTAATTTTTCCCTATAAATTTGCTTTGATCTGGATTAAACTATGCATACTTATGGAGAAAAACACGCTGAATCGATTCCCGTTGACAAAAATCGTCTATCTCTTTTAGTTTCGGAGATTTTAGCGTTTTAAGATTTTTTAATTTTTCCCTATAAATTTGCTTTGATCTGGATAAAACTATGCATACTTATGGAGAAAAACACACTGAATCGATTCCCGTTGACAAAAATCGTCTACCTCTTTTAGTTTCGGAGATTTAAGCGTTTTAAGATTTTTTAATTTTTCCCTATAAATTTACTTCGATCTGGATAAAACTATGCATACTTATGGAGAAAAACACGCTGAATCGATTCCCGTTGACAAAAATCGTCTATCTATTTTAGTTTTGGAGATATAAGCGTTTTAATTTTTTAATTTTTCCCTATAAATTTGCTTTGATCTGGATTAAACTATGCATACTTATGGAGAAAAACACGCTGAATCGATTCCCGTTGACAAAAATCGTCTATCTCTTTTAGTTTCGGAGATTTTAGCGTTTTAAGATTTTTAAATTTTTCCCTATAAATTTGCTTCGATCTGGATAAATATATGCATAGTTATGGAGAAAAACACGCTGAATCGGTTCCCGTTGACAAAAATCGTCTACCTCTTTTAGTTTCGGAGATTTTAGCGTTTTAAGATTTTTTAATTTTTCCCTATAAATTTGCTTTGATCTGGATAAAACTCAGCATACTTATGGAGAAAAACACGCTGAATCGATTCCCGTTGACAAAAATCGTCTATCTCTTTTAGTTACGGAGATTTTAGCGTTTTAAGATTTTTTAATTTTTCCCTATAAATTTGCTTTGATCTGGATAAAACTATGCATACTTATGGAGAAGAACACGCTGAATCGATTCCCGTTGACAAAAATCGTCTATCTATTTTAGTTTCGGAGATATAAGCGTTTTAATTTTTCCCTATAAATTTGCTTTGATCTGGATAAAACTATGCATACTTATGGAAAAAAACATGCTGTATCGATTCCCGTTGACAAAAATCGTCTATCTCTTTTAGTTTCGGAGATATAAGCGTTTTAAGATTTTTTAATTTTTCCCTATAAATTTGCTTTGATCTGGATAAAACTACGCATACTTATGGAGAAGAACACGCTGAATCGATTCCCGTTGACAAAAATCGTCTATCTCTTTTAGTTTCGGAGATATAAGCGTTTTAAGATTTTTTAATTTTTCCCTATAAATTTGCTTTGATCTGGATAAAACTATGCATACTTATGGAGAAAAACACGCTGAATCGATTCCCGTTGACAAAAATCGTCTATCTCTTTTGGTTTCGGAGATATAAGCGTTTTAAGATTTTTTAATTTTTCCCTATAAATTTGCTTTGATCTGGATAAAACTATGCATACTTATAGAGAAAAACACGCTGAATCGATTCCCGTTGACAAAAATCGTCTATCTCTTTTAGTTTCGGAGATATAAGCGTTTTAATTTTTTAATTTTTCCCTATAAATTTGCTTTGATCTGGATTAAACTATGCATACTTATGGAGAAAAACACGCTGAATCGATTCCCGTTGACAAAAATCGTCTATCTCTTTTAGTTTCGGAGATTTTAGCGTTTTAAGATTTTTAAATTTTTCCCTATAAATTTGCTTTGATCTGGATAAAACTATGCATACTTATGGAAAAAAACACGCTGAATCGATATCCGTTGACAAAAATCGTCTATCTCTTTTAGTTTCGGAGATATAAGCGTTTTAAGATTTTTTAATTTTTCCCTATAAATTTGCTTTGATCTGGATAAAACTATGCATACTTATGGAGAAAAACACGCTGAATCGATTCCCGTTTACAAAAATCGTCTATCTCTTTTGGTTTCGGAGATATAAGCGTTTTAAGATTTTTTAATTTTTCCCTATAAATTTGCTTTGATCTGGATAAAACTATGCATACTTATAGAGAAAAACACGCTGAATCGATTCCCGTTGACAAAAATCGTCTATCTCTTTTAGTTTCGGAGATTTTTTAATTTTTCCCTATAATTTTGCTTCGATCTGGATAAAACTATGCATACTTATGGAGAAAAACACGCTGAATCGATTCCCGTTGACAAAAATCGTCTATCTATTTTAGTTTTGGAGATATAAGCGTTTTAATTTTTTAATTTTTCCCTATAAATTTGCTTTGATCTGGATTAAACTATGCATACTTATGGAGAAAAACACGCTGAATCGATTACCGTTGACAAAAATCGTCTATCTCTTTTAGTTTTGGAGATTTTAGCGTTTTAAGATTTTTTAATTTTTCCCTATAAATTTGCTTTGATCTGGATAAAACTATGCATACTTTAGGAGAAAAACACGCTGAATCGATTCCCGTTGACAAAAATCGTGTACCTCTTTTAGTTTCGGAGATATAAGCGTTTTAAGATTTTTTAATTTTTTCCTATAAATTTGCTTTGATCTGAATAAAACTATGCATACTTATGGAGAAAAACACGCTGAATCGATTCCCGTTGACAAAAATCGTCTACCTCTTTTAGTTTCGGAGATTTTAGCGTTTTAAGATTTTTTAATTTTTCCCTATAAATTTGCTTTGATCTGGATAAAACTATGCATACTTATGAAGAAAAACACGCTGAATCGATTCCCGTTGACAAAAATCGTCTATCTCTGTTAGTTTTGGAGATAAAAGCGCTTTAAGATTTTTTAATTTTTCCCTATAAAATTGCTTCGATCTGGATAAAACTATGCATACTTATGGAGAAAAACACGCTGAATCGATTCCCGTTGACAAAAATCGTCTAGCTCTTTTAGTTTCGGAGATTTTAGCGTTTTAAGATTTTTTAATTTTTCCCTATAAATTTGCTTTGATCTAGATAAAACTATGCATGCTTATGGAGGAAAACACGCTGAATCGATTCCCGTTGACAAAAATCGTCTACCTCTTTTAGTTTCGGAGATTTTAGCGTTTTAAGATTTTTTAATTTTTCCCTATAAATTTACTTCGATCTGGATAAAACTATGCATACTTATGGAGAAAAACACGCTGAATCGATTCCCGTTGACAAAAATCGTCTATCTATTTTAGTTTCGGAGATATAAGCGTTTTAATTTTTTAATTTTT
>JBDIXK010000240.1:0-13711 GCA_039654895.1 Mongoloraphidia duomilia
ATTCAACAGTGAAGAGATCACAGAGTAATAGTAGGAGAGCCGACCTTGTGAAACTCGCCGGTATAAAATAATAAGATGAGTGTCATATCAGATGAAAGAGCGTCAAAATCTTTACACAAAAAGTACAATTTACCACCCGTCATACTGGCGGGGCCGCTGGCCGCCCCTTTGAAAATTTTTGACAAAAGCCACCCGGGACAAAATAATAAGATGAGTGTCGTATCAGATGAAAGCGCGTCAAAATCCTTACACAAAAAGTACAATTTGCCACCCGTCATCCTGGCGGGGGCCACTGGCCGCCCCTTTGAAAATAAAATTTATCTTGCAGTGGATTTTGACGCTCTCTCATCTGATACGACACTCATCTTATTATTTTGTCCTGGGTGGCTTTTGTCAGAAATTCTCAAAGGGGCGGCCAGCGGCCCCCGCCAGGATGACGGGTGGCAAACTGTACTTTTTGTGGAAGGATTTTAACGCTCTTTCATCTGATACGACAGTCATTTTATTATTTTGTCCCGGGTGACTTTTGTCAAAAATTTTCAATTTTCAAATGGGCGGCCAGCGGCCCTCGCCAGGATGACGGACGGCAAATTGTACTTTTTGTATAAGGATTTTAACGCTCTTTCATCTGATACAACACTCATCTTATTATTTTGTCCCGGGTGGCTTTTGTCAAGAATTTTCAAAGAGGCGGCCAGCGGTCCCCGCCAGGATGACAGGTGGCAAATTGTACTTTTTGTGTAACGATTTTGACGCTCTTTCATCTGATATGACACTCATCTTATTATTTTATGCCGGCGAGTTTCACACGGTCGGCTCTGGGACTATAATGAGTACCGATTGAACAGTGTAAACAGTGAACTATAACGAGTCGCGTGAACGTCAGTCGACTAGCATATAACCTTGAATCGCGATTATATGTATTCTCATTCGCTGCTATTGCTATAACTTATGTGGCAAATAATCGACTTGAACAATCGAACATTTCGATTGTAAAATCAAACTCCGAGTCCATTGTGGACTCGATTGTTATTATGAACGATTACAATTGTTTCGATTTCGATCTTGTAATTGCCCATCACTTTGGGCATTTCCTAAATGCGTTACTATAATATTATATTATATTAGGTATGGTTTTCAGAGACTGGACCTTAGTCGTACCCCAAACTTTTGGCTCCCAGATGCGAGCGCACCTAGTGGGGTGTTCCCTGGTGGAATCAGGCTTGTCGGGATGCCATCCGTGAACGTCGAAAGGCACTCCGTCGTTTCAAAAATAATATGACGGATGAAAATCGTATTATTTTCATGCAAAAGCGTTCCATTGCCCGACGTATCATAGCAGAGAGTAAGAAGCAGTCATGGAGTGAGTTTGTTTCCACTGTAAGAAGTTGTACTCCCGCTCGCGAGGTGTGGGAGAAAATTCGGAGGATCTCTGGTAAACAGAGTTTTAATTACATTTCTGGATTGGTAATGGGAAATGACATAATTACATCGCCTGATGAAGTCGTCGATCACATGGGTGCATGCTACGCAAAAGTTTCGAGTTCCGCTAACTACCTTGAGAGTTTTTCTGCTCAGAAAAACCAAGCAGAACAAATTGCATTAAACTTTTCCTCACAAAATGAGGAGAATTACAATGCACCTTTCTCCTCGTGGGAACTACAATCGAGTTTGCATGATTGCCATGATACTTCTCCAGGATCTGACGATATCCATTACCAATTTTTGAAAAAGCTACCTCCCTCCGGTTCGATATTCCTTCTCAAGATGTTTAATTTAATCTGGTCCTCGAATACATTTCCTACCGCTTGGTGTAATTCTATTATAGTGCCGTTGTTGAAGCCCGGTAAAGACCGAAAGCAAGCATCAAGATATCATCCTGTTTCACTGACTAGCTGTTTGTCAAAACTCCTCGAACGAATGATCAACCGACGATTGGTTTGGATTCTTGAATCCAGACGATTGATCACGAATGCCCAGCGTGGCTTTCGGAAGCGCCGTTCATCAATGGATCATCTAGTCAGGCTGGAGTCCGCAATACAGGACGCCTTTCTTAACAAACAGCACTTGATAGCGGTCTTTTTCGACCTTGAAAAGGCTTACGACACTACATGGCGGTATGGAATACTCCGAACACTACATAATTGGGGTATCAGAGGACATCTTGGGAATTTTATAAATAATTTTTTATTCGAGCGTTACTTCCAAGTCCGTATCGGCAACACTTTGTCTAGTGAATGAATGAATTGTAGATTATAGACGTACACTTTGTCTAGTGTCTTTGTACAGGAGAATGGTGTTCCACAGGGTTCGGTTCTTAGCGTCACCTTATTTTCCATCGCTATTAATGGCATAATTGACAGCATTCCATCGTCTGTAGAGTCATCGCTCTACGTTGACGACTTGGCGATATATTGCTCGTCAAAGTACATTCGTACTGCACAACGTCACCTGCAGTTGGCCATTGATAGCATCCAGAACTGGACAACCAAGAATGGGTTTAAATTTTCCGTTGGGAAAACCTAGTGTGTGCACTTTTGCCGCATTCGTAGTTGTAATCAGGAACCATTCTTGTATCTATATGACACTTTGATTTCTGTACAAGACACTGCTCGATTTTTAGGACTTACTTTTGACCGGTCGTTAAATTGGAAGGCTCATTTTAATATTTTAAAGAGGAAGTCGATGTCTTCCCTCAATATTTTAAAAATTTTATCCAGTACCACGTGGGGTGCAGACCGTACGGATTGCTGCGAATTTATCGTGCAGTCGTACGGTCTAAATTGGATTACGGTAGCATCGTGTACGACTCAGCGCGTGAGTCGTACATCAGGACGTTAAACGCTGTTCATCACGCCGGAATTCGTTTGGCAACCGGAGCGTTTCGATCCAGTCCTGTTGTTAGCATTGCCACTGAATGCGGAGAGCCTCCGCTGTACATCCGGCGGAAACGCAATATGCTATCCTACGTCTCTAAGCTCCGTAGTCAACCTGATCACCCAACTTACAGTTGCGTATTTCAACCTAGGTTTTCTTCTCTGTATAGACGGAGAAGAAATGCAACACGCCCTCTTGGTATCAGGTTGACTCTTCTCTTAGATGAACTTCAGTTGTCTCTTTCTAAAACTCTTAGAGTCGGCCGTAATTCTGTGCCCCCGTGGCTAATTCCTCAGCCCGTCATTGACATGTCACTTTCCATTCATCCGCGAAGTACGACAACACCAGAGGTCTATCGCCAGCTTTTCCTGGCATGGCTGGATCAGAATCGAGACTATCGTTCCGTTTACACGGATGGCTCGAAGTCTCTCGACCGAGTTGGTTGCGCGTTCGTCACCGATAACGCCAGTGTTGGATACAAGTTGTCTCAAGAATGCAGTATTTTTACTGCAGAGTTATATGCAATCTTGCAGGCCTTGAGACATATTCACGGTCAACACAAATATGTTATTTGCAGCAACTCTTTGAGTGCTCTTCAGGCATTGCAGCGTTCCTATCCCAGCCACCCTCTTATTTGTTTAATTCAGGACAAATTGTACTCTTTGAAAAGAGGTGGAACCACTGTCCGGTTTTGTTGGGTTCCCGGCCACATGGGAATTGCTGGCAATGAACTAGCTGACACTGCAGCTAAGGACGCTGCAAATAACGGTCAGAGTGTATTTTGCGTTATCGGTGACAACCTCAAGAGCGTTCTGATTTCAGCCGTTCAGCAGCTCTGGAAGGATGAATGGAGTGCTATCGATGAAAACAAATTAAAATTTATAAAATCTACAGTTGACCCATGGTTCACATCTTGCCGTCCCTCCAGGTGGGAGGAAGTGGTCCTTATACGGCTGCGCATCGGTCACTGTAGATTGACACATGGTTTTTTAATGGCTCGTGAGGATCCGCCCCTCTGTGAGACGTGTGACACTCGTGTTACCGTTTCGCATATTTTAATTGAGTGTGTCCAGTTTATGGACATACGACAGCAGATCGGATTGTCAGGTGATCTGTCGGTTGTTTTAGGAAATGATCCTGACAATGTCGATCTGCTGTTTCGATTTTTAAAAGAAACCGGCCTTGACCGGTTTATTTGATTTTATTTATTTGTGTACATTTGGGCCCCTTTACAGCCTTTATGCTTTTTTACTAGGGTTCATGATTTCTCGAGCTTATCAGTTTCTCGGGTCTCGAGAATTCTCGAGGCTAATTTCTCGGGTCTTCTCGGGTTGTCGAGAAATTTACATTTACGTATGTTTTTGCATATCTTTTCGGTTCAAATAATGAAAAAAGTCGTCACAAAATTAAAAATGTGTATCATAAAAAATATCTTATTTTAAATCAATAAATTAAGTGGTTTTCCTGTCAAATAAAAGTATCAAAATAATCATAAAACTTTTATTGACAGTTTTCAACAAAATTAGCTTCTCTCAAACAAAATAAAAAAAATTAAAAATTTAAACATTAAAACGTTAATACTACGCTGACTTAAAATTACAATCACAGCACCATTTTGGCAGGTTAATTAGGAAAAAAATCAACTTAAAATTTTGCAAGGTCAATAAAACAACATCTGAATTCTGAACATTGTATCTGCTTACTCTGTCTGATAAAATATGCCTTTAGAAAAACTAAAGCATTTATAGCTTTTTCAGACAGCCGGTTCCTTATTTTATGCAAAGACAAATAGTTTTATTTTATAATTTTATAGACTAAAATATGATTTCTCGAGTTCTCGACTTTTCTCGAGCTTAATTTCCCGGGAACAAAGCCTAACGATTTCCCGGGAATTCCCGGGAATGAACCCTATTTTTTACTCTATATCTTACCACATTGTATTGTATGACACATTTTATTTGTCCTTGTGATTGTTTCGTTTTGTTGTGTGTCAATTTTTGATTTTGCATTTGTTTTTATTTACATTTATTGTTTTAGACGCTAATGACCTCAGTTGTCGGGCGTCTATAATTTACAATTCATTCATTCATAAATTAATTCTTGATTTTTAATAATTAGGATGACCCCCTCTTGCCCCGATAAGATCTCTCATACGATTAGGCATAGATCTTATCAAGTTCTATATTGTTTCTTGTGGGATGTTAAGCCAATCTTCTTCTAATGCAACAATAAACTCTGGGATCGAGGTTGGGGCACAAATTCTTCGTTTCAGCTCATCCCATAAATGTTCAATTGGGTTTAGGTCGGGACTGCATTCTGGCCACTCTATAACCCGAAAACCGACTTCTGTAGTGTAATCTTGCACGAATCTTGCGGTATGCGGCATCGCATTGTTATGCATCAAATTAAATTTATTCCAATGTAGTCGACGTAAGGTACCACATTAACTGTTAAAATCTCCTCGATGTACTTAGCACCCGTTAAAACTCCTTTCCCCTGGCCATGGTCGTCCCAACGGATAAAAGCAGAGTCGGTTCGTGCTCCCATAAAAATTGCTTCCCAGATCATTGTTGTGTTTTAGTGGAATGAAGGTTCTTTATTTTATGACAAAATTACGACTGTTCTAATTGAACTCAAAATTTATTTTGCTTTTAAAACTAAAATTTATACCTACAGCGTTTTTACAAATTACCTAATCGCTATGTTATGCAAGTAACTAATAGCCCGGGAAATAAAGGTTTTAGGTCGCAAATAATTCCAAAGTTGCTGGATTTTTCACAGATGGTAGAACACCTTTAGACATGTATTTTTACAAAAGTTCCCGGTTATCCCCCTTGTGCTTCCCCCGCCACCCCCTTTTGAATATAATTTTGCAAGCCTTACGGAAAACGCTAATATCTCCTTAACCAATGTCTGAAATCAGACGACTTTTTTTTTGTTTTGTTCCTAACTAGTTACTCTAAAAAAATTCCCCTCTTTAATTTTGCGATAAAATCAATATATGCTTTGCAATTTATTAATAAAGAAAAAATATCAGTTTTTAAAAGAATATTTCACAAAATATTTGCATATAACTTTTTGATGAGCCTGTTTCGAAATATCTCAAAAACGATTCTTTGATTTTAAATAGGATTACATTTCCTACAATTTGCATCCTTACAAATTTTCTGTGGTACAAATAGTAAGCGCGCTACAGCTTCTTGAAAATCGCACGCGCTTTTTGCAGCCTTGGAAACCAATTGTTAAAACGTAATGTCCTTTTCAATTGCTTGGTTTATTGTGTTCTTCATCGAATTTTAAATTGAAAATACACATGTTCATAAAGCAAAGATCGCTCTAAATCGTGATTTTTGTCCCATATCGATTTTTTTAGAGCCTTACTTTTTTTGGACACGTGTTACGAGTACTTTCCATACCGAATAAAAAAATTTCCGTCTAGTAACCTATAAAAAATTTAAGGTCCAATCTCACTAACTTGAAAAATTTTCAAGTTATAAGAATTAATGTTCATATTTTTACTTTTTGACATAAAATTAAAACACTTGACGCGAAGTGCTCTACTAAGAAGAGTGTTCGAAAAATATTAAGTTTACATATAGAAGCTGTAGACCTATTCATGGGTTATCTAAGTGAGTAAAAAAATTTAAAAAATTTGAAAGTGGTCACTCTACAGAGCACTTCGCAACAAGTGTTTCAATTTTATGTCAAAAGGTAAAAACATGTACATTAATGCTTATAACTTGAAAATTTCGCAAGTTAGTGAGATTGGACGTAAATAATTATTTATGGCATTAAATTTTCTATAGGTTCCTAGACGGACATTTTTTTATTCGGTATAGAAAGTACTCGTAACGCGTGTCAAAAAAAAATGTAAGGCTCTATGATGATTTCAGCTTTGACAGGCTATAGCTTCTAAATTTTTGAAGATATCGATATGGGACAAAAATCATAATTTAGGGTGTTCTTTGCTTTATGAAAATGTGTATTTTCAACTTAAAATTCGATGAAGAACACAATAAATAAAGCTATTGAAAAGGATCTTATATCTTGACAATTGGTTTCTAAGGCTACAAAAAGCGCGTGATTTTCAAGAAGCTGTAGCGCGCTTACTATTCTTACCACGGAAAATTTGTGGGGATGAAAATTCTAGGAAATGTAATCCTATTTAAAACATTACATAACGAAAGAATCGCTTAAGTCGACCGTTTCTGAGATATTTCGAAAAAACAAAAACAATGTTAAAATTTCGTGGTTTTTTGGCTGCCAAAAGTTGTCCCGGTGTCATGTTGGCACGAATATATGCAAACAAATAGTAGATTGTATATCTAGATGTGTAATGGACTATTACGGCGAGTGATGACAGTATGTAAGAACGAGCGATAGCGAGTTTTTACAGTCACACGAGCCGTAATACCATTACGCACGAGATATAATATATATGGAATTTTTTGCCATACCCACTACAAAATACCTACTTCTCACTTCATTTTCAAAAAAAATTGACAGTTCATTTGCGTTGCCATCTTTACTTCTACAGTATGCCGTGAAGTTCGCGGAAAATAACACACTTTCCGTACACCTGCCTTTGAAATGACTCATTAAAGGCCGCTATACATACATCGTAAGTAGCTATTTTGTAGTGGATATGGCAAAAAATATCTTATACCCCACCTTTTGCAAGGTACAATGTATCTCAAAAACTACACAACATTTCTTATTCAGACCGATTTTCGTTGGAAGTATTTTATAAATTCTACTTCATTTACATACCAACTGTTGACTTAAATAAAAAAGTCATTTTGAAACTTCTACATCATTTTTGAAGGCCTATCTAATGATAACCCACACGCTTATGTGCACTGGAATTTTTTTTATCCCTCAGTTGTTACATGTATGGTGTGCCACCACTATTTTTTTTCGTAATGTCACTTAACCATTGTATAGCAGTTCATAGAAAACACCTTCCAAATTTCATCTATAGTGTGCCAATAGTTTCCGAGTAAAATGACTGTGACATACGGACGAACAGACGGACAGGATGAAATTATAAGGGTTCCCTTTTTGCCATTTGGCTACGGAACCCTAAAAACGCTTCAATGTTAGATAAATAATTTTATTACAAATAAATAAATACAATCCATAAGTTTTTTTAATTTTACCGCTATGCGTCCGACCGCTGCGCTCATTATTAACAGTCCACTTGCCCTATAATTAACTAAAGTCTATCAATATATACATCATTTTAAAGCTACAAATATTGTCTACAAATTTTACTTGAACAACTTTTACACTAACAGGCTTAGCAAAAAGTTATATGGAAATATTTTGTGAAATATTCTTTTAAAAACTGATATTTTCTCTTTATTAATAAATTGCAAAGCATATATTGATTTTATCGCAAAATTGAAGAGGGGAAATTTTTTAGAGTAACTAATTAGGAACAAAACAAAAAAAAGTCGTCTGATTTCAGACATTGGTTAAGGAGATATTAGCGTTTTCCGTAAGGCTTGCAAAATTATATTCAAAAGAGGATGGCGGGGGAAGCACAAGGGGGATAACCGGGGACTTTTGTAAAAATACATGTATAAAGGTGTTCTACCATCTGTGAAAATTCCAGCTCCTTTGGAATTATTTGCGACATCGGGTGTTTTTTTCCTTTCATTTCCTGGGCTATAAGTACACATTTTTAAATATCATTACACTTTCCCGATTTTAAACAATTTTTAACTAAATACAATTCAAAAAATTTTATACATTACAATTTTAATAATACGTTATTTACAATTTCATAATTATTTTTTAAATGGATAAGCTAGCCTTTCTGGCATTTTCTTTTTACGCACTGAACGTCTTAAAACAACAAACGGTTCATCGGTTCGTTCTAAACTTCGTTCTCTTTTCTTGGCTAGACTTATTTTTTCAGGCACTTTCAAAAATGGAGGAAACTTGTCTTTTAAATTTGGATACCTGAGCTGATTATAATGCACTGTTCTTATACTACTGTCTATTTTAATTAAATACACATATTTGCTTAGTTGCTTTACAATAACGGCGGGTATCCATTTTATATAATTTTTGAAATGGTTTCTATATAAGACATTTTCTCCTTTTTTGAAATCAGTACAATTATTTTGATTATTATTTGTATGACACTTTTGGAAATTATCATTCGACATTTGTTTCTTATCTATTTCATATTTTTCTGTTATTTTACTTGATTTAGGATTAATAGAGCTTAAAATTGTTTTTGGCTTATATGCAAAAAGTCTATCAGCAGGTGATTGACAAGTTACCGTTGACGGCGTATTGTTATAAGCCAACAACATTTTATTTAATTTACTTTTGATCGACCATTTTCTATATTTTTCATCTAATAAATATTTTTTTAAATAATTTTTTATTGTTTGCACCCCTCTCTCAGCAAGGCCATTTGATTGGGGATGATAGGGGGGACTCTTTGTAATTTGAATGTTATTAGCTTCTCCGAATTTTTTAAATATCCATGAATTAAAAGGTGGACCGTTATCCGATACGATCTGATTTGGTAATCCAAAGTATGTAAACAAACATTGCAACGTTTCAATAACAGATTCTACATTTGATTTTTTTAATAATTTAACGTCAATAAATTTAGTATACGAATCGACAACAATCAAAAAGGTCTGATTTTGAAAATAAAATAAATCTATATGTATCCGATCAAATGGTTGATTAGATAACGGCCACTGTGAATTTACAATTTCTTTCTTTACGTTTTGAGTCTGGTCACAAATAATACAAGCTTTTACATAGTTTTCAATATCCGTGTTCATATTTTTCCACCACATTATACCTCTGGCAGACATTTTCATTCCAATTATACCTTCATGATTACTATGCAATAATTTTAAAACATTAATTTTACAGGTATCTGGTATTATAATTCTGTCACCAAAGAATAAGCAGTTATCTTGAGAACTAATACTATTTCTTAATTTATAATAATATTTTAACGAATCATTTAATTTTATTAAGTTAGGCCAACCCTCACCAACATATTTTAGAACTTTACTGAGACACTGATCTTTTAAAATACCCTCAGCTATATTTTTGATTTCAATAGGTAATTCTGCATTTAGTTGAAAAATATTTATCGAGTCTAATTCAAGGTCGTTTTTTTTATCTAAGGGAAGTCTGGATAAGGCATCTACGTGCACCATTTCCTTTGCAGGTCTGTATTGGAATGTGTATTCGTACATAGACAATATTAAAACCCAACGTTGAAGACGCGAAGCTGTTATGACTGAGGTACCCTTTTTGGGACTAAAAATTTCTTTAAGAGCTTGCGAATCAGAGCATAATGTAAACTGATGACCATATATATATTTATGGAATTGTTTGACGGCAAACACCACAGCTAGTGCTTCCCTATGAATTTGCGAATACTTTTGCTCAGCCTGACATACTCAATGTAATTAATAATGATTCGGGCCAGTATCTAAACACACTAGCCGCTAACGGGTTAAATTCTTTGCACAATTCGCCAACTCGCATTACTGACAATTCAAGTACATGTATAGACCATGTCTTTGTTCGTTTATTTGATAGCTATAAATTTGCATGTAAACGTAATATTATAGATGCTAAAATTACCGATCATTATATGACAATTTTAGAAATTGATTTTAAAAATATTATCCCAACTGATATAATCCCAAATACTGATACAAATACTAAGTTAAAAATTGACTATACAATGTTAAGAGAATTAATTTCTGAGTTCAACTGGAATATTTGATGGAAACGGATGTATCTGTTGCTTTTGAGAGGTTTGTTGATGAACTCATAGGTTTTATTCAAATAGCCGTTATTCCTGTTCAGTCTAAACAAACAATAAAGAAACTAAAACCTTGGTTAACCAACAATCTCCTTACTCGCATTAAAAACAGAGATAAATTATTCAAGAAGACTAAATGTCATAGCGATAATAAAAAATTAAATGATTATTACAAAGCCTACAGAAATAAATTACGTGTTGATATAAAAATTGCCGAAGAAACTTACTACTTAAATCTATTTGATGGATTCAAGGGAAACAGTCGAGAACAATGGCGTATTGTAAATGAGATCACGGGTAATTCAAAACCAACTAAAGGCATAGATTCAATCATAAGCAATGATAATATTTTAAATGATCCTGTTGCTATTTCTGACGAATTTAGTAAATATTTTGAGGGTGTTATTAATACAGTAAGAGACGATTTAAAATTAGATGGCGATGCAAATTCCTATTCAATTCAGCTAGAATCTAATTCTAAATCTTTTTTCATGAAACCGACTACACCTGAAGAAATTACTCAATTAGTCTATTTCTTTGCAAACGGCAAAGCACCTGGCTTTGACGGTATTACTTCAACAATACTAAAAAATATTATTGATATCATAGCGCCAATAATCAGTGAATTATGTAACCAAAGCTTTGTGTCTGGGAAGTTTCCCAATATATTAAAAAAAGCTATCGTTATTCCACTCTTTAAAAAAGGTGATCGACTAAATATGTGTAATTATAGGCCTATCTCACTGTTATCTATTTTTTCGAAGATTTTAGAATCACTAGTAAAAACAAGACTTATATTGTTCTTAAAGAAATGCAATGTCTTCAGTACAAAGCAATTTGGATTTACAGCAAACAAAAGTACTGAAGATGCTCTACTCGACTTCACCAACTCCATATTTAACAATTTAAATATTGGGAACAAAACTGCAGCACTCTTTGTGGACATATCCAAAGCATTCGATACCCTAGACCACGAAATACTGTTAAATATTCTAGTTAAAGTAGGTATCAGAGGTGTTAACTATAATTGGTTTGAAAGCTACTTGATCAATCGGACCCAACAAATTAAAGTATCCAATCAATTGAGTTCTCCTTCAGCTATTAAATCGGGTGTTCCACAGGGTTCCGTTCTCGGTCCTGTACTGTTTCTAATATACATTAATTCATTATGTAACATGCATTTCAATGGTAGACTGACAGCATTTGCGGACGATGTAGCTTTGAGCTATTCAGGTAACTGCCATGATGTAATCATAGCAGATATGCAATCTGACCTAAATACAATAAGAAATTGGTTTAGTTTTCATCGACTTAAGCTCAGTGAAAAATCAAAATATATTTTGTTTAACATTTACGGTAGCTCAAATTGTGACACCCGTCTAGTCTACCACTCAACTCATTGTACAAGCAACCCATGCAAATCTGACAAATGTATTACTTTGGAAAAAGTTGAAAATTACAAATATTTAGGTATTCATATTGACTCTAAACTAAATTGGGACTGTCAGTTACTAAACGTGTCTAAATAAATGCGTTATGGTCTATGTAAATTCTATTTTTTGAGAACTCGTTGTCCCCTTAATGTCCTTAAAAACGTTTATTACGCCCTTATACAGTCTAAATTAAACTACGGTATCGAATGTTGGGGTGGTGCGTATCTCAATAGGTTTAAAAATGTATCCACAATACAAAAGAAAATTGTAAGAAAAATGTTATTTAAGAACAATCGTGAACATGCCTTTCCTCTTTGAAAATTTATCTCTTTTACCCGTCAGGCATTTGTACATTTATAAAGTGCTAAAATTATTCTATACAAGAAGTGGAACCGCTCAGTCTAATGATAATGGTCATATGCTTAGACGCACTAATATGTATGTGCCAAGACCGAACATATCACTTTTTAGAAGATATTTTCTTTTTTTAGCTCCCCATTTTTTTAATTTGTTACCAGTGAACATACAGCAGTGCAAAATAAAGCACACTTTTTTGTCGATGTTAAGACAATGGCTAATGACGCAACAAAATGCGGAAAGATTTTTTGATATAGCACAATGATTATTCACAATACTTTGGTTTTTCATGTTTTAGATGATATATAGTTCTTTTTTCTTGTTTGATTGCTGTCCAAAATTGTTTATTTAACTTTAGTTTTAGGTATAATACTGTCCACAAATTGATACTACCTTAGAAGGAGCCTATATCTTTCAAACATATATTTTTTTGTTATAAAATGTACAGTGCTATTGTAATTTGAAAGAAATAAATTCTATTCTTTCTATTCTATTCTGTGTTAAAGTGCTTGAGGCAAAAAGTACGGGTTTTTCTTTACCATCCACTATATGGGACAAAATTGCTCCGACGCCATAAGGACTTGCATCTGCAGAAACTACAATTGACTTTTTTGGATCATATATTTCCAGTAATTGATTATCTAGCAATAATTTTTTACTTTTTACAAAAGTTTTCTGACATTCTTGTGTCCAATTAAAAGGAACATCTTTATTAAGAGTTTATATAAGTGTCTCAACTCACTGGACAAATTTGGCAAAAAACGATTATAATAATTTAATAGACCTAAATATGCTTGTAATTCGGTAATATTTTTAGGAGTAGGCGCATTAATAACGGCTTCTACTTTTTGTTGTTGAGGACAAATACCTTCTTTCGTGATGGTATGCCCTAGGAAATTTACCGACGATTAAAAAAATTTACATTTATTAATATTAATGAGGACGTTATGACTATTTAATCTTTCTAAGACAATTTCTAATTTTTCTTTACACTTTTTTAAGGCTCTTTCAGCAATTATAATAACATCAAGATAGCAAAATGTATTATCAATTCCTACTAAGATCTGATCCATGACACTTTGGAATATAGAGGGTGCGCTGGCAATGCCAAAAGTCAACTTAGTAAACCTGAATAACCCACGATGAGTATTGATAGTCAAATATTCTTGTGAGTTTTCAGATAAATCAAGTTGCTGATACGCCCCGGACAGATCTAATGTACAATATA
>JBDIXK010000241.1:0-13672 GCA_039654895.1 Mongoloraphidia duomilia
TTTGAATTGACGCCATAATATCAAAATAATTTTTCTCAAATAATTCACGTTCTTGTAATTGAGCATCACTTTGATCTTGATATTCAATTTGGGATTGAATATTTTCGAAATCAGACCACATCGACTCAAATTTCGATAAACGAAGCTTCAATGGCAATATATCTTCACCAGTGAAAAATTGAAAATAATTTTTCATACGCGTTAGTTGGCCTTTAATTTGGCCTCTCTTGAATATCAGTGCAGCGAGATCGTTTGACATAGCCATTTTAAACGCAAAAGTTCAGTACAATGATAAAGGTATTATGTAATTAGTAATGAATTACGAAATATCAAAATTTTGTCTAATTTGAATAGATTTAAATAATAAACTGAAGCGTGCTAATGTATTTGAATGAACGATAAAGGATTTTTGATGACTCACCAAAATGCAGAATTTTATGCCTGATACGGAACTGTAGAACAGCGGTAGATTATGAATGATCCAATGGTTGATCCAATAGCCATAAAACCGAGTTCTCCCTGGTTTCCGCACCAAATGTGTGTATTGGGCGGTCGATGTTTCCAACGCACCCTGTATGTGTGTATTGGGCGGTCGATGTTTCCAACGCACCCTGTATGTGTGTATTGGGCGGTCGATGTTTCCAACGCACCCTGTATGTGTGTATTGGGCGGTCGATGTTTCCAACGCACCCGGTATGTGTGAGAACGACAGAACGCCTTTCGCTTGTAAGCTCTAGGTGGGAACTTAATCCCGGTTCTAGTTCTTGGAGAAAATCTTTCTTCAGCAGCTGTGGAAGCATAATTTAGACTGGGACAAACCTCTTCCTGTAGAATTGCAAGATACATGGACTTCGTACAGGAATCAGCTACCGTTCTTGTCAAATGTTTGTATTCCCCGTTTTATATTTGATTCATTTAAAGATTCCGTTCTACAGATTCATGCATTTTGTGATGCGTCTGAAGTCGATTCCCGTTGACAAAAATCATCTATCTCTTTTAGTTTCGGAGATATAAGCGTTTTAAGATTTTTTAATTTTTCCCTTTAAATTTGCTTTGATCTGGATAAAACTATGCATACTTATGGAGAAAAACACGCTGAATCGATTCCCGTTGACAAAAATCGTCTATCTCTTTTAGTTTCGGAGATATAAGCGTTTTAAGATTTTTTAATTTTTCCCTATAAATTTGCTTTGATATGGATAAAACTATGCATACTTATGGAGAAAAACACGCTGAATCGATTCCCGTTGACAAAAATCGTCTATCTCTTTTAGTTTCGGAGATTTTAGCGTTTTAAGATTTTTTAATTTTTCCCTATAAATTTGCTTTGATCTGGATAAAACTATGCATACTTATGGAGAAAAACACGCTGAATCGATTCTTGTTGACAAAAATCGTCTATCTCTTTTAGTTTCGGAGATATAAGCGTTTTAAGATTTTTAATTTTTCCCTATAAATTTGCTTTGATCTGGATAAAACTATGCATACATATGGAGAAAAACACGCTGAATCGATTCCCGTTGACAAAAATCGTCTATCTCTTTTAGTTTCGGAGATATAAGCGTTTTAAGATTTTTAATTTTTCCCTATAAATTTGTTTTGATCTGGATAAAACTATGCATACTTATGGAAAAAAACACGCTGAATCGATTCCCGTTGACATAAATCGTCTATCTCTTTTAGTTTCGGAGATTTTAGCGTTTTAAGATTTTTTAATTTTTCCCTATAAATTCGCTTTGATCTGGATAAAACTATGCATACTTATGGAGAAAAACACGCTGAATCGATTCCCTTGACAAAAATCGTCTATCTCTTTTAGTTTCGGAGATTTTAGCGTTTTAAGATTTTTTAATTTTTCCCTATAAATTTGCTTTGATCTGGAATGAATGAATTGTGAATTATAGACGCTCGACAACAGAGGTCATTAGCGTCTGTAAAGATACAAAGTGTAAACAAAACAAAAGTAAAAACAATAAAATAAAAGCAAAATCAAAAGTTGACACACAATAAAATAAAATCGTTATAAGTACAAATAAAATGTGTCATATAATATACAGAAAGATATAAAGAAAAACCATAAAGGCTGTAAATGAGCCTAAATGTATATAAATAAATAAAATTAAATAAACCGGTCAAGACCGGTTTCTTTTAAAAATCGAAACAGCAGATCGACATTGTCAGGATCATTTCCTAAAACAATCGACAGATCACCTGACAATCCGATCTGCTGTCGTGTGTCCCTAAACTGGACACACTCCATTAAAATGTGCGAGACGGTAACACGAGTGTCACACGTCTCACAAAGGGGCGGGTCCTCCCGAGCCATTAAAAAGCCATGGGTTAGTCTACAGTGACCGATGCGTAGCCGTGTAAGAACCACTTCCTCCCACCTGGAGGGACGGCAAGATGTGAGCCATGGGTCAACTGTAGATTTTATAGCTCTTAACTTATTCTCCTCGACAGCACTCCATTCATTTTTCCAGAGCTGCTGCACGGCTGAAATCAGTACGTTCTTAAGGTCATCACCGATAACGCAAAACACGCTCTGACCGTTATTTGCAGCGTCTTTAGCTGCAGTGTCAGCTAATTCATTGCCAGCGATTCCCATGTGGCCGGGAACCCAACAAAACCGGACAGTGGTTCCACCTCTTTTTAAAGAGTACAATATGTCCTGAATTAAACAAATAAGAGGGTGGCTGGGATAGGAACGCTGCAATGCCTGTAGAGCACTCAAAGAGTCGCTGCAAATAACATATTTGTGCGGACCGTGCACATGTCTCAAAGCCTGCAAAATTGCATATAACTCTGCAGTAAAAATACTGCACTCTTGAGACAACTTGTATCCAAAACTGTCGTTATCGGTGACGAACGCGCAACCAACTCGGTCGAGAGACTTTGAACCATCCGTGTAAACGGAACGGTAGTCTCGATTCCGATCCAGCCATGCCAGGAAAAGCTGGCGATAGAGCTCTGGAGTTGTTGTATTTCGAGGATGAATGGAAAGTGACATGTCGATGACGGGCTCAGGAATTAGCCACGGGGGTACAGAATTACGGCCGACTTTAAGAGTTCTAGGAAGGGCCAACGGAAGTTCATCTAGGAGAAGAGTCAACCTGATACCGAGAGGACGTGTTGCATTTCTTCTCCGTCTATACAGAGAAGAAAACCTTAGTTGAAATACGCAACTGTAAGTTGGGTGATCAGGTTGACTACGGAGTTTAGAGACGTAGGATAGCATATTGCGTTTCCGCCGGATGTTCAGCGGAGGCTCTCCGCATTCAGCGGCAATGCTAACAACAGGACTGGATCGGAACGCTCCGGTTGACAAACGTATTCCGGCGTGATGAACAGCGTTTAACGTCCTAATGTACGACTCACGCGCCGAGTCGTACACAATGCTACCGTAATCCAATTTAGACCGTACGACTGCACGGTAAATACGCAGCAAAACAGTACGGTCTGCACCCCACGTGGTGCTGGATAAAATTTTTAAAATATTAAGGGAAGACATCGACTTCCTCTTTAAAATATTAAAATGAGCCTTCCAATTTAGCGACCGGTCAAACGTAAGTCCTAAAAATCGGGCAGTATCTTGCACAGATATGAGCGTATTATAAAGATATAAGAATGGTTCCTGATAACAACTACGAATGCGGCAAAAGTGCACACACTGGGTTTTCCCAACGGAAAATTTAAACCCATTGTTAGTTGTCCAGTTCTGGATGCTATTAATGGCCAACTGCAAATGACGTTGTGCAGTACGAATGTACTTTGACGAGCAGTAGATCGCCAAGTCGTCAACATAGAGCGATGACTCTACAGACGATGGAATGCTGTCAATTATGCCATTAATAGCGATGGAAAATAAGGTGACGCTAAGAACCGAACCCTGTGGAACACCATTCTCCTGTGCAAAGACACTAGACAAAGTGTTGCCGATACGGACTTGGAAGTAACGCTCCAATAAAAAATTATTAATAAAATTCCCAAGATGTCCTCTAATACCCCAATTGTGTAATGTTCGGAGTATCCCGTACCGCCATGTAGTGTCGTAAGCCTTTTCTAGGTCGAAAAAGACCGCTATCAAGTGCTGTTTGTTAAGAAAGGCGTCCTGTATTGCGGACTCCAGCCTGACTAAATGATCCATCGTCGAACGGTGCTTCCGAAAGCCACACTGGGCATTCGTGATCAATCGTCTGGATTCAAGAATCCAAACCAATCGTCGGTTGATCATACGTTCGAGAAGTTTTGACAAACAGCTAGTCAGTGAAACAGGACGATAACTTGATGCTTGTTTTCGGTCTTTACCGGGCTTCAACAACGGCACTACAATAGAATTACACCAAGCGGTAGGAAACGTATTGGTGTACCATATTAAATTATACATCTTGAGAAGGAATATAGATCCGGAGGGAGGTAGCTTTTTCAAAAATTGGTAATGGATATCGTCAGATCCTGGAGAAGTATCATGGCAATCATGCAAACTCGACTGTAGTTCCCACGAGGAGAAAGGTGCATTGTAGTTCTCCTCATTTTGTGAGGAAAAATTTAATGCAACTTGTTCTGCTTGATTTTTCTGAGCAGAAAAACTCTCTAAGTAGTTTGCAGAACTCGAAACTTTTGCATAGCATGAACCCATGTGATCAGCGACATCATCAGGCGACGTAATTATGTCATTTCCCATTACCAATCCAGAAATGTAATTGAAACTCTGTTTGCCAGAGATCCTCCGAATTTTCTCCCACACTTCGCGGGCGGGAGTAGAACTTCTTACAGTGGAAACAAACTCTCTCCATGACTGCTTCTTACTCTCTGCTATGATACGTCTGGCAATGGAACGCTTTTGCATGAAAAGTACACGATTTTCATCCGTCATATTATTTTTGAAGCGACGGAGAGCTTTACGACGTTCACGGATGGCATCCCGACAAGCCTGATTCCACCAGGGAACAGGCACACGTCGCGGTGTTGTTGACGTGCGTGGGACTGCAGCTAAAGCCGCCTCGATGACCGCATCCGTGAAATGCTCTACAGCAGCATCGACATTGCCAAAGTTCATTTCGCCGACATTTAACACTTGCTGAAAGTGTGACCAATTAGCGTCTTTTATTTTCCACTTCGGGGAGCGTTTTTCATCCACATGGAATGAAAGAAGACGACAAATGATTGGGAAATGGTCACTGCTACAAAGATCGGCATTTACTTCCCATTCACAGGATGGGGCGATAGAAGAAGAGCAGAGAGTAAGATCTATAGCGGAAAATGTCCCATTTGCAGCCGAGAAATGTGTATTGGAACCTGTGTTCAATACGACCAAGTTTTTATTCAGAATCAACGTCTCCATTAGTCTTCCACGAGCATCCACACGATTTGAACCCCAAGTGGGATTGTGGGCATTAAAATCCCCCATGATGATAAAGGGGCGTGGAAGTTGATCTATAAGAGATGCAATGGTTACAAGTGTCGGTTGTTCTGTTGGAGGAATGTATATTGAACACAAAGTTAACGGATTCGGCGCATATAGTCTGACAGCGATGACCTGTAAGTCAGATTGTAATGGGACATTTTCGGAAAACACATTGTTTCGGACTAAAACTGCCACTCCGCCACTGGCACGTTCCACGAATGGTTTATCTTTACGATAAATCGTAAAACCACGAAGAACCGGAGTGTTTGTGTCTTTCAAATGTGTTTCCTGTAAACTAATAGCAGTAGCATTATGATCATTAAGGAGGAGTTTTAATTCGCTGAAATGAATATAAAAACCGTTCATGTTCCACTGTAAGAAATTGAATGTGATAATTAGTGATAAGGAGCTACCTCATTTTTTTCCTCGCTGCATCAGACCGATGATGAGGAGGTCTGCTTATATTTTCGTCCATAGCAGAGTCTGCACTGCTGCTATGGTCGATGCGTGTCCTTGTTATAGTCATAGTATGACTATTATCCCGGTTCAAGATAACCTTAGTTTTCTTTACCGGAGATACATTTTTATTCTTGTTAACCGGAGATTTTACCGGTGATGTAATTTTCTTTACTGGCGATCTCGATCTATCTGGACTTTTTTTATTTTTATTTTTATTTTGTTTCTTGACAACAACTTTGGAACTGGATGGGGAAACTTCGGTTTGTGTAGACATGTCACATGTCTGTGTTGACATGTCTACTTTGACGACAGGAATGGCAGCAATGTTTGCAAAGGAACGTGTAAAAGAGGGGACAGTTTCACGATACTTGCGCTTGGCCTCTGCAAAAGAAATTTTTTCTGTTGTTCTTATTTCTTGTATCTTGAACTCCACTTTGTATTGTGGACATTCTCTAGATCTTGCAGAGTGGGTTCCGTCGCAATTAACGCAGTGAGATACCCTTTTGCACGGAATATCTTCATGCAAAGGTTGGCCGCAATTGTCACAGAGACTAGGAAAGCTACAGTTATTCTGTGAATGTCCAAACTTTTGACATTTATAGCAACGTAAGGGAGATGGTATATACTGACGTACTTTCAAAGAATAGAAGGCTGCTTTAATCGATGGCGGAGGCTGCGGTGTACAGAACGTAAGAATATGAGACGGTGTAGGTACTAATTGACCGTCTCTACGTGCGTGAATTCTGTATACGTCTGTAACACCTTGGTCTTTAAGTTCCTCTTTTATTGTTTCAACAGTACAGTTGAGCAGGTCAAAACAATAAATAATGCCCTTAGAGAAATTAAGCTGCTTATGCAGTTCTACTTTTACTGGTACGTCTGTGCACATGTCCACACCTTTTATATTTGTACATGCCAATACCTTATGAGCTTGATGCTGTGAAGCTGTTTCAATTAATAAACATCCATCACGCAACTTTTTAACACTTGGAAAAGTTCCAAACAAGCCATCAAGATGTTTATTAATGTAAAAGGGACTGTCGCCGTTTAAGTTTCCAGTTACCTTAGTCATTATCAAATATCTGTTACAAGGAGTAACATTCGCCAGATCATTACCAAATAATAAATTTAAATTGTCATCTTTACGCCCTCTCTTAGAGGGAGGGCTGGTTAAAGAGGGGAAATTTTCCATAATAATTTTATTATATTCATCAACCGTGCTCCCCGCCCACCACGGAGCCCAACAAGGGGACGATGACCGCAAACCGGTACAGAGCGCCAGGGCTACACGGTGATATAGTCAGCTCAAGAGACGGCGCCACTCCATCAAAAGACACTGGCTCACCCCGCCGGAATACTAAATAAACACGACGTTAGCCGATTGACTAGACTGGGTTAGGTCTAGCCGCCCGTTTACAGCGAAGCGGAGGCCAAAGCAGTGTGTTGGTGCACCCAGGCGAACCTCAACTGCCAGGATCCTCTTTTCCGCCTTACGGGTCACCGCGCACGGCAAACACGCAGGTGTACTATTAGGGACTACTACAAACAAAGGACAGCAACAAAGGTGTACCCATAACGGAGGGACAAGACCGCTAACAACAACAAAAGACGGAAGAACGGAAGAAGAAAAATGTTGCGACTGTCCTTCCTTCATAATAGTCCCTAAATGAATCACCCAGCCGGGTACACAACCGACTGGTGCGTGCTCGGGTTTCCCTGGGTTCGCCAATTCCCAAAGAACATTGTAATGTAATTGCGATAAACAACGACATTCCAATGTTCCCCCTGGGGGCGCTTTGATCTGGATAAAACTATGCATACTTATGGAGAAAAACACGCTGAATCGATTCCCGTTGACAAAAATCGTCTATCTCTTTTAGTTTCGGAGATTTTAGCGTTTTAAGATTTTTTAATTTTTCCCTATAAATTTGCTTTGATCTGGATAAAACTATGCATACTTATGGAGAAAAACACGCTGAATCAATTCCCGTTGACAAAAATCGTCTATCTCTTTTAGTTTCGGAGATTTTAGCGTTTTAAGATTTTTTAATTTTTCCCTATAAATTTGCTTTGATATAGATAAAACTATGCATACTTATGGAGAAAAACACGCTGAATCGATTCCCGTTGACAAAAATCGTCTATCTCTTTTAGTTTCGGAGATTTTAGCGTTTTAAGATTTTTTAATTTTTCCCTATAAATTTGCTTTGATTTGGATAAAACTATGCATGCTTATGGAGATAAACACGCTGAATCGATTCCCATTCACAAAAATCGTCTATCTTTTTTAGTTTCGGAGATATAAGCGTTTTAAGATTTTTTAATTTTTCCCTATAAATTTGCTTTGATCTGGATAAAACTATGCATACTTATGGAGAAAAACACGCTGAATCGATTCCCGTTGACAAAAATCATCTATCTCTTTTAGTTTCAAAGATATAAGCGTTTTAAGATTTTCTAATTTTTCCCTTTAAATTTGCTTTGATCTGGATAAAACTATGCATACTTATGGAGAAAAACACGCTGAATCGATTCCCGTTGACAAAAATCGTCTATCTCTTTTAGTTTCGGAGATATAAGCGTTTTAAGATTTTTTAATTTTTCCCTATAAATTTGCTTTGATCTGGATAAAACTATGCATACATATGGAGAAAAACACGCTGAATCGATTCCCGTTGACAAAAATCGTCTATCTCTTTTAGTTTCGGAGATTTTAGCGTTTTAAGATTTTTTAATTTTTCCCTATAAATTCGCTTTGATCTGGATAAAACTATGCATACTTATGGAGAAAAACACGCTGAATCGATTCTTGTTGACAAAAATCGTCTATCTCTTTTAGTTTCGGAGATATAAGCGTTTTAAGATTTTTAATTTTTCCCTATAAATTTGCTTTGATCTGGATAAAACTATGCATACATATGGAGAAAAACACGCTGAATCGATTCCCGTTGACAAAAATCGTCTATCTCTTTTAGTTTCGGAGATATAAGCGTTTTAAGATTTTTAATTTTTCCCTATAAATTTGTTTTGATCTGGATAAAACTATGCATACTTATGGAGAAAAACACGCTGAATCGATTCCCGTTGACAAAAATCGTCTATCTCTTTTAGTTTCGGAGATTTTAGCGTTTTAAGATTTTTTAATTTTTCCCTATAAATTTGCTTTGATCTGGATAAAACTATGCATACTTATGGAGAAAAACACGCTGAATCGATTCCCGTTGACAAAAATCGTCTATCTCTTTTAGTTTCGGAGATTTTAGCGTTTTAAGATTTTTTAATTTTTCCCTATAAATTTGCTTTGATCTGGATAAAACTATGCATACTTATGGATAAAAACACGCTGAATCGATTCCCGTTGACAAACATCGTCTATCTCTTTTAGTTTCGGAGATTTTAGCGTTTTAAGATTTTTTAATTTTTCCCTATAAATTTGCTTTGATATGGATAAAACTATGCATACTTATGGAGAAAAACACGCTGAATCGATTCTTGTTGACAAAAATCGTCTATCTCTTTTAGTTTCGGAGATATAAGCGTTTTAAGATTTTTAATTTTTCCCTATAAATTTGCTTTGATCTGGATAAAACTATGCATACATATGGAGAAAAACACGCTGAATCGATTCCCGTTGACAAAAATCGTCTATCTCTTTTAGTTTCGGAGATATAAGCGTTTTAAGATTTTTAATTTTTCCCTATAAATTTGTTTTGATCTGGATAAAACTATGCATACTAATGGAGAAAAACACGCTGAATCGATTCCCGTTGACAAAAATCGTCTATCTCTTTTAGTTTCGGAGATTTTAGCGTTTTAAGATTTTTTAATTTTTCCCTATAAATTTGCTTTGATCTGGATAAAACTATGCGTGCTTATGGAGAAAAACACGCTGACCCGATTCAAGTTCACAAAAATCGTCTATCTTTTTTAGTTTCGGAGATATAAGCGTTTTAAGATTTTTTAATTTTTCCCTATAAATTTGCTTTGATCTGGATAAAACTATGCATACTTATGGAGAAAAACACGCTGAATCGATTCCCGTTGACAAAAATCGTCTATCTCTTTTAGTTTCGGAGATATAAGCGTTTTAAGATTTTTTAATTTTTCCCCATAAATTTGCTTTGATCTGGATAAAACTATGCATACTTATGGAGAAAAACACGCTGAATCGATTCCCGTTGACAAAAATCGTCTATCTCTTTTAGTTTCGGAGATATAAGCGTTTTAAGATTTTTAATTTTTCCCTATAAATTTGTTTTGATCTGGATAAAACTATGCATACTTATGGAGAAAAACACGCTGAATCGATTCCCGTTGACAAAAATCGTCTATCTCTTTTAGTTTCGGAGATTTTAGCGTTTTAAGATTTTTTAATTTTTCCCTATAAATTTGCTTTGATCTGGATAAAACTATGCATACTTATGGAGAAAAACACGCTGAATCGATTCCCGTTGACAAAAATCGTCTATCTCTTTTAGTTTCGGAGATTTTAGCGTTTTAAGATTTTTTAATTTTTCCCTATAAATTTGCTTTGATCTGGATAAAACTATGCATACTTATGGATAAAAACACGCTGAATCGATTCCCGTTGACAAACATCGTCTATCTCTTTTAGTTTCGGAGATTTTAGCGTTTTAAGATTTTTTAATTTTTCCCTATAAATTTGCTTTGATCTGGATAAAACTATGCATACTTATGGATAAAAACACGCTGAATCGATTCCCGTTGACAAAAATCATCTATCTCTTTTAGTTTCAAAGATATAAGCGTTTTAAGATTTTCTAATTTTTCCCTTTAAATTTGCTTTGATCTGGATAAAACTATGCATACTTATGGAGAAAAACACGCTGAATCGATTCCCGTTGACAAAAATCGTTTATCTCTTTTAGTTTCGGAGATATAAGCGTTTTAAGATTTTTTAATTTTTCCCTATAAATTTGCTTTGATATGGATAAAACTATGCATACTTATGGAGAAAAACACGCTGAATCGATTCCCGTTGACAAAAATCGTCTATCTCTTTTAGTTTCGGAGATATAAGCGTTTTAAGATTTTTTAATTTTTCCCTATAAATTTGCTTTGATCTGGATAAAACTATGCATAGATATGGAGATAAACACGCTGAATCGATTCCCGTTGCCAAAAATCGTCTATCTCTTTTAGTTTCGGAGATTTTAGCGTTTTAAGATTTTTTAATTTTTCCCTATAAATTCGCTTTGATCTGGATAAAACTATGCATACTTATGGAGAAAAACACGCTGAATCGATTCTTGTTGACAAAAATCGTCTATCTCTTTTAGTTTCGGAGATATAAGCGTTTTAAGATTTTTAATTTTTCCCTATAAATTTGCTTTGATCTGGATAAAACTATGCATACATATGGAGAAAAACACGCTGAATCGATTCCCGTTGACAAAAATCGTCTATCTCTTTTAGTTTCGGAGATATAAGCGTTTTAAGATTTTTAATTTTTCCCTATAAATTTGTTTTGATCTGGATAAAACTATGCATACTTATGGAGAAAAACACGCTGAATCGATTCCCGTTGACAAAAATCGTCTATCTCTTTTAGTTTCGGAGATTTTAGCGTTTTAAGATTTTTTAATTTTTCCCTATAAATTTGCTTTGATCTGGATAAAACTATGCATACTTATGGAGAAAAACACGCTGAATCGATTCCCGTTGACAAAAATCGTCTATCTCTTTTAGTTTCGGAGATTTTAGCGTTTTAAGATTTTTTAATTTTTCCCTATAAATTTGCTTTGATCTGGATAAAACTATGCATACTTATGGATAAAAACACGCTGAATCGATTCCCGTTGACAAACATCGTCTATCTCTTTTAGTTTCGGAGATTTTAGCGTTTTAAGATTTTTTAATTTTTCCCTATAAATTTGCTTTGATATGGATAAAACTATGCATACTTATGGAGAAAAACACGCTGAATCGATTCCCGTTGACAAAAATCGTCTATCTTAAATTAAAAAATCTTAAAACGCTTATATCTCCGAAACTAAAAAAGATAGACGATTTTTGTCAACGGGAATCGATTCAGCGTGTTTTTCTCCATAAGTATGCATAGTTTTATCCAGATCAAAGCAAATTTATAGGGAAAAATTAAAAAATCTTAAAACGCTTATATCTCCGAAACTAAAAGAGATAGACGATTTTTGTCAACGGGAATCGATTCAGCGTGTTTTTCTCCATAAGTATGCATAGTTTTATCCAGATCAAAGCAAATTTATAGGGAAAAATTAAAAAATCTTAAAACGCTAAAATCTCCGAAACTAAAAGAGATAGACGATTTTTGTCAACGGGAATCGATTCAGCGTGTTTTTCTCCATAAGTATGCATAGTTTTATCCAGATCAAAGCAAATTTATAGGGAAAAATTAAAAAATCTTAAAACGCTTATATCTCCGAAACTAAAAGAGATAGACGATTTTTGTCAACGGGAATCGATTCAGCGTGTTTTTCTCCATAAGTATGCATAGTTTTATCCAGATCAAAGCAAATTTATAGGGAAAAATTAAAAAATCTTAAAACGCTTAAATCTCCGAAACTAAAAGAGATAGACGATTTTTGTCAACGGGAATCGATTCAGCGTGTTTTTCTCCATAAGTATGCATAGTTTTATCCAGATCAAAGCAAATTTATAGGGAAAAATTAAAAAATCTTAAAACGCTAAAATCTCCGAAACTAAAAGAGATAGACGATTTTTGTCAACGGGAATCGATTCAGCGTGTTTTTCTCCATAAGTATGCATAGTTTTATCCAGATCAAAGCAAATTTATAGGGAAAAATTAAAAAATCTTAAAACGCTAAAATCTCCGAAACTAAAAGAGATAGACGATTTTTGTCAACGGGAATCGATTCAGCGTGTTTTTCTCCATAAGTATGCATAGTTTTATCCAGATCAAAGCAAATTTATAGGGAAAAATTAAAAAATCTTAAAACGCTAAAATCTCCGAAACTAAAAGAGATAGACGATTTTTGTCAACGGGAATCGATTCAGCGTGTTTTTCTCCATAAGTATGCATAGTTTTATCCAGATCAAAGCAAATTTATAGGGAAAAATTAAAAAATCTTAAAACGCTTATATCTCCGAAACTAAAAGAGATAGACGATTTTTGTCAACGGGAATCGATTCAGCGTGTTTTTCTCCATAAGTATGCATAGTTTTATCCAGATCAAAGCAAATTTATAGGGAAAAATTAAAAAATCTTAAAACGCTTATATCTCCGAAACTAAAAGAGATAGACGATTTTTGTCAACGGGAATCGATTCAGCGTGTTTTTCTCCATAAGTATGCATAGTTTTATCCAGATCAAAGCAAATTTATAGGGAAAAATTAAAAAATCTTAAAACGCTAAAATCTCCGAAACTAAAAGAGATAGACGATTTTTGTCAACGGGAATCGATTCAGCGTGTTTTTCTCCATAAGTATGCATAGTTTTATCCAGATCAAAGCAAATTTATAGGGAAAAATTAAAAAATCTTAAAACGCTTATATCTCCGAAACTAAAAGAGATAGACGATTTTTGTCAACGGGAATCGATTCAGCGTGTTTTTCTCCATAAGTATGCATAGTTTTATCCAGATCAAAGCAAATTTATAGGGAAAAATTAAAAAATCTTAAAACGCTTATATCTCCGAAACTAAAAGAGATAGACGATTTTTGTCAACGGGAATCGATTCAGCGTGTTTTTCTCCATAAGTATGCATAGTTTTATCCAGATCAAAGCAAATTTATAGGGAAAAATTAAAAAATCTTAAAACGCTAATATCTCCGAAACTAAAAGAGATA
>JBDIXK010000242.1:0-13665 GCA_039654895.1 Mongoloraphidia duomilia
TGATCTAAATCAAACCTCGTAAAAAAATTCCGACTTTTCACAGAAATTAAATGTTCTAGTTTACTATCCTGCAAAAATGTAGTTACATCACAACTTAAAGCCAGACTTGAAATAGCTCTGATTAATTTGGGCCCATTCCTATTGGAACCGTTTGAAAATAGGTACCAAGGGACCGTTTGTTGCTCCGAATTTTTCCTCGAGCGCCACCCTAAGGTTCAATTCGTAAATGTGGTGTCGACAAGCCAAATAAAGCAGGTCTATTTCCAGAAACTGTTCTAATAGATTATAGAACGCAGATTTTATTGAAAATCCCTGTGTTTGTAGCTGTGGTATCGAAACATATGGTTTGAGTAGTATCCTGGAGAATCCAATCTCAAAGAATTTCGTGAACTGCTATTGCTTGCGATCTTCCGGTTAGACTACTTAGAAATCATGAAATCCTTTCTAAACAAGTATAAAGTGGTGGTGTGAAGTTAGCCCCGCAACTTTCGAAAAAATTATTTTTTTTCGGAGTTCTGGATTCGTTTCCATGAGTTCTGGAGTTCTTTGTAGGTTTAAACAATAGTTCTGGCATTTATATAGCGATTATTCGAACTTGAAAATATGAGGGGCTAGGTTCACGCTGCCCCCCAAAGTTGAAAAAATTCAATTTTTTTAGGAGTTCTGAGTAGCCCTCCAATAGTTCTGGAGTTCTTTATAGTTTTGAGCAATAGTTCCGTTCGTTAAAACGTACAAATTGAAAATTTAAAAGTTCATCTTGAAAAAAAAAATTGCCCAGCATTCCTCTAATTTTGCTTGGATCAAGAAAAGTCATTTGAAGTATCGCTAGAACTCTTGGAGGGCTACTCAGAACTCCAAAGAAAAAAATCGAAATTAAAAAAAAAAAATTTTTGTTATTGAGCTAGGTACCTAGCCCCGCAAAGTTAAAAAAAATCAATTTTTTTTGGAGTTCTGAGTAGCCCTACAATAGTTCTGGAGTTCTTTATAGTTTTGAGCAATAGTTCCGTTCGTTAAAACGTACAAATTGAAAATTTAAAAGTTCATTTTGAAAAAAAAAATTGCCCAGCATTCCTCTAATTTTGCTTGGATCAAAAAAAGTCATTTGAAGTATCGCTAGAACTCTTGGAGGGCTACTCAGAACTCCAAAGAAAAAAATCGAAATTAAAAAAAAAAATTTTTGTTATCGAGCTAGGTACCTAGCCCCGCAAAGTTAAAAAAAATCAATTTTTTTTGGAGTTCTGAGTAGCCCTACAATAGTTCTGGAGTTCTTTATAGTTTTTAGCAATAGTTCCGTTCGTTAAAACGGACAAAATGAAAATTGAAAATTTCATTTTGAAAAAAAAAATTGCCCAGCATTCCTCTAATTTTGCTCGGATCAAAAAAAGTCATTTGAAGTATCGCTAGAACTCTTAGAGGGCTACTCAGAACTCCAAAGAAAAAAATCGAAATTAAAAAAAAAAATTTTTGTTATCGAGCTAGGTACCTAGCCCCGCAAAGTTAAAAAAAATCAATTTTTTTTGGAGTTCTGAGTAGCCCTACAATAGTTCTGGAGTTCTTTATAGTTTTTAGCAATAGTTCCGTTCGTTAAAACGGACAAAATGAAAATTGAAAATTTCATTTTGAAAAAAAAATTGCCCAGCATTCCTCTAATTTTGCTCGGATCAAAAAAAGTCATTTGAAGTATCGCTAGAACTCTTGGAGGGCTACCCAGAACTCTAGAGAAAAAAATCGAAACAAAAAAAAAAAAATTTTGTTATCGAGCTAGGTACCTAGCCCCGCAAAGTTAAAAAAAATCAATTTTTTTTCGAGTTCTGAGTAGCCCTACAATAGTTCTGGAGTTCTTTATAGTTTTTAGCAATAGTTCCGTTCGTTAAAACGGACAAAATGAAAATTGAAAATTTCATTTTGAAAAAAAAAATTGCCCAGCATTCCTCTAATTTTGCTTGGATCAAAAAAAGTCATTTGAAGTATCGCTAGAACTCTTGGAGGGCTTCTCAGAACTCTGGAGAAAAAAATCGAAATTAAAAAAAAAAATTTTTGTTATCGAACTAGGTACCTAGCCCCGCAAAGTTAAAAAAAATCAATTTTTTTTCGAGTTCTGAGTAGCCCTCCAATAGTTCTGGAGTTCTTTATAGTTTTGAGCAATAGTTCCGTTCGTTAAAACGTACAAATCGAAAATTTAAAAGTTCATTTTGAAAAAAAAAATTGCCCAGCATTCCTCTAATTTTGCTCGGATCAAAAAAAGTCATTTGAAGTATCGCTAGAACTCTTAGAGGGCTAACCAGAACTATGGAGAAAAAAATAGAAACAAAAAAAAAAAATTTTTTGTCATCGGGCTAGGTACCTAGCCCCTCAAAGTTGAAAAAAATCAATTTTTTTTGGAGTTCTAAGTAGCCCTACAATAGTTCTGGAGTTCTTTATAGTTTTTAGTAATAGTTCCGTTCGTTAAAAGGAACAAATTGAAAATTAAAAATTTCATTTTGAAAAAAAAATTGCCCAGCATTCCTCTAATTTTGCTCGGATCAAAAAAAGTCATTTGAAGTATCGTTAGAACTCTTGGAGGGCTACCCAGAACTCTGAAGAAAAAAATCTAAACAAAAAAAAAATTTTTGTCCTCGGGCTAGGTACCCAGCCCCTCAAAGTTGAAAAAAATCAATTTTTTTAGGAGTTCTGAGTAGCCCTCCAATAGTTCTGGAGTTCTTTATAGTTTTGAGCAATAGTTCCGTTCGTTAAAACGTACAAATTGAAAATTTAAAAGTTCATTTTGAAAAAAAAAATTGCCCAGCATTCCTCTAATTTTGCTTGGATCAAAAAAAGTCATTTGAAGTATCGCTAGAACTCTTAGAGAGCTACTCAGAACTCCAAAGAAAAAAAACGGAATTAAAAAAAAAATTTTGTTATCGAGCTAGGTGCCTAGCCGCTCAAAGTTGAAAAAAATCAATTTTTTTTGGAGTTCTGAGTAGCCCTCTAATAGTTCTGGAGTTCTTTATAGTTTTGAGCAATAGTTCCGTTCGTTAAAACGTACAAATTGAAAATTTAAAAGTTCATTTTGAAAAAAAAAATTGCCCAGCATTCCTCTAATTTTGCTCGAATCAAAAAAAGTCATTTAAAGTATCGCTAGAACTCTTGGAGGGGTACTCAGAACTCCCAAAGAAAAAAATCGAAACAAAAAAAAAATTTTTTTTGTCATCGAGCTAGGTACCTAGTCCTTCGAAGTTGAAAAAAATCAATTTTTTTTAGAGTTCTGAGTAGCCCCACAATAGTTCTGGAGTTCTTTATAGTTTTCAGCAATAGTTCCGTTCGTTAAAACGGACAAATTGAAAATTACATTTTGAAAAAAAAAATTGCCCAGCATTCCTCTAATTTTGCTCGGATCAAAAAAAGTCATTTGAAGTATCGCTTGAACTAATAGAGGGCTACCCAGAACTCTAAAAACAAAAACAAAAAAAAAACAAAAATAAAACAAAATTTTGTAGATGGACTTTCTGGAAATTAAAATAATATGCTCAGCATTCGTCCAATTCAGCTTTTGGATCGCAAATAGTCAGTTGAAATTTCGCTGGAACTATTGGGGGGCTTCCAGGAAAAAAAATCTATACATTTCTTTAAAAAAACTTTTATTCATTTTAAAAATGCTAACAAATAAATTTATGAAAATATTTTTACGAAATAACTTTCATTGTTTAACTTACATAACTAAAATAACGTTTTGTTATAATATAAAATTAAATAATTTCATTTTAATTAATTATTTTATTATGTATACTATCATTCGTGTGGAATTAGTCCTGTCATTGAAGCGAAAAAATCGCATGTAACCTATTTAAAATGAGTGAATCGGATCATTTTAAGGGCTGTTTTCAAAGGTTAAAAACAGATTTTGGACCCAAAAACATGGAAAAAATGAGTAGTCCAGTCAGGGGGGATTTTGTCCTACAAAAGGTGGGATAGTCGTGATATTCGGATATGTTATTCAAGTAGTGACCCTGACGAAGAATCCAAGTATTCGATCTTGGGGGTGATGAGCTCGAGTCGCCACCTTGAATTAAAGGTGCGAAAAAATCGTTTTTATGAAATAGCTCGGTAGCGGTTTATTCTATGAGAAAAATATCCGAGAGGATAAAATTTCTCAAATTATTTGTAAATATTTTTTTTTCTTAAGTCTAATGACTGCGTGGGAGTGAAATACAGTGGAGGCAATAATTTACTATATCCATAGTTACACATACTGAATTTCGTATTATAATGAAATTCAGTGTGTGTAACTATGGATATTATAAATTATTTTCTCCGCTGTATTTCACTCTCACTTTGTCTCGGATATTTTTCTCATAGAATAAACCGCTACCAAGCTATTTCATAAAAACGATTGTTTCGCACCTTTAATTCAAGGTGGCGGCTCGAGCTCACCACCCCCAAGGTCGAAAGCTTGGATTCTTTATCAGGGTCACTACTTGAACATATCCAAAAATCACGACTACCCCACCTTTTGTAGGGCAACAGCCTTTTTTATCCCCCTTTGACTGGACTATAGCTGGAATGTTTAAATAATTGAATACAACAAATCATTTAAAAAAATCATCAGTCAGATGTGTTTTGGAGGGGTTCCTAGTAAAAATCTTCATTGACTCGACTAAATGCCAGATAAAATTGAAGCTTGTCAAGACCAAGCTTTTTATGAATCATTTTCAGCTGTCAGTGCATACAACATTAGGTGTGGGTGCACATGCTCCTCGTCGCATACGCATGAACGTTTAGTGTTCATATCGTCGTACTTGTACCAATTATTACCAGTATACGTGAAAGCGACGTAATGATTAGATCGATGGTATGATACAATTCCAGCAAGATTGTAAGTTTTCCCTTTTAGGGTAATACATTTCGCAAGCCAATTCAACAAACATGGCTGCGGCTCTATGTTCATTGACTTAAAATACTGTTGGTCAGTGAAAACGCTCGTATCAATGAGCAAATGTGGTCCGTACATTTTCTCGATTCTGGCCATGCCAGCACATTTCTTACATACTGTAGAATTCCCTATATTTGCTTCATCGATGGCCCTTTGCAATGTGGAAAAACCCTCTCGAAAAAGAATGTCTACATTTACGCTGAGTGTTGGTAAAACCCGATTTTGACTCTGTTCCTACTATTTTGTTATTACTCACGAAATCCCAATCAGGGCAAGGATTCAAATAGTTTGGCTTAGAACGTTTTATGGAAGACTTTGATTCAGTCTCAGTCTTAACTGATATTTTTCCTTTCCAGTTTTCGATTTCGTTAAGAGATTCAAATGAATCTTGCCTACCAATAGGTTCAGTCCAATTTAGTACTGTTTTTGTTTCAATATCATCACTGAAGTTTTCCATCTGCAATACCGTTTTCTGATCAAATACAGAATCCTGCATTGTGACATTCCCGGAGTCACTAAACTCATTCTGATCATTTCCTGTCGACATTACACTAGTTTTCTTAGTTGAATCTATACAGGATACATCATGATGCGTTGTCTTAGCATATTTTATATTCGCAGACGCCAAACGAAGTTTCCCATCCATGTACTCAATGTGTTGCAAGACGAACTTATCAATCCGCATTGGTAACTTACCTTTGAAAACTCCGTTCTTAATTTGCGAAAATTCAGTTTCAACAGTGGCAGAAGAAGCAACTGTTTTACCTGCATTGAAATACGGTCTCATGATACCTGTCCATAGAGGTAAATATGCCATCAAGTCCCGTATTTTGTCAGCTACTTCGGGTATATAAAAAGCATTGACAGTGTTTCCTCCTGAAGAATTTGAAGCTTCATACATTGGCTCAGTGAACACTGATCTTGCCCATTCGATCCAAGTTCTTGCATTATCAGTGTCGTCAATATTATCCATAGTTGATATTTGTTCGTCAGTATAATTTGACGGTTCGCAAAACGTGAGGCCTTTGATTTTATTGTTTGTAAATCGCAGGTGAACTTCGGGTGGTACGAGTTCATCCCTATCATTTATGCCTATTTCTTCGCTTAAAGCGACGATCATGGTGGATTTCAGCATTTTCTCCGCATCTTCAAGTTTTTCCATTTGGTAGCTGTACGCAATCGATCGCAAATAATATTGCCGTACTTTTGGTGGCTTTCCTTTAAGCGGAGCCCATCTAGCTACCATTGCCATCAAGTGGCTGATGTCCAACCGAATGAAACAGGCGGGCGCTTTGATTTTTTTTTGTGACACAGACATGTCGAAACAAATTTGCATGTACGAACGTAAATCTGCGGTTTTACCAAATGCTCTTGCAATTGCTATTAAAATAGCACGACCGAAGTCGCTTACTACAACTCGTGGTATTGGCACACCACTTCTTAGTATTTCTAGCAAAAAATAAGTTATAATAGCCGCATCGTGTTTTGAAGAAGTCATCTGAAAAACGGGGACACTGTCCTCATCACTGACGCACATACACTGATATAAGAATATGTGCGAGGACTTTTCACCGTTAGGAAGTTTTAGTTTCTTACTAACGCCGCCCGTAGCATCGATTGTGAGGAAACAGTTAACATCCTGCTTATGTGACAATTTGTAGATCAGTTTAGCCTCCTGCGACCAATACATACAATAGAATGGGTCAAATCCAATTGCATGAATTGTATGAGAATGCGTAGTGTATTTAGCGATTTGCAGGTTTCTAATACCATCAGTACTGGACAATTCAAGTCTTTTATCGAGTTCCTCTTGTTTCGCTTTTCGAAGTACCGATCCATCGAAAAGAATTGGAGGATTGTCGTCACCAACATCCATAATTCTGTTGGCTTCATCGATTCGCCACTGTCTTGCATCTTTACGACCATCCAGAAGATCATGAGCAACTTTTTGCCGCAAATATCCTTTTAATTGTCTTTTCTTTTTATGAACGACGCTTGGACAAAGGCCAGATAAAAAACACTGAAACAAGACATCGGCTTTTTTCGCAGGCTTATTGAACAAATAGCCGACAAGATGTGCGCCACATTCAGTACATTTCGCTGAAAATTCCACGTAACATTTCGAGCTTGAACTTTTATACGCTTTTCCACGCTTGAACGAGAAGCTGCAAGGAATTTTTGTTTGCTGCCAAATTTTTTCTGCAAATAAGTTCGTCCACTTTCCCGCCTTGAGCGACAAATCTGTACCGTATCTTTCAAATTCAGGTTTAATTTCGGACCAACTTTCACCAGAAATTATTAGCCGAAACTCATTATCAAAATTTTTTACTGCGAATGAGTTATTGTCCGAAACACTGGGAGAAAATTCCGTGCAGTCCTTGTTAACATCGTATTTTACAGAGAATGCGCGTAATACAATGTCGTGTATACCCCCTCGGTTCTTATTCACAATTGTGTGTACATGCTTGAAACTTATGTATGAATCATTCTGTGACATAGCTTCAGAAATTTCTTTAAATACGGGATTTGAAGGTGGTAAAACTTTTCCGTCATAGCGAATAGTTTTGTATTTTTCGTCACGTAATAAACTGATAAGCTTCTCTTTGTCATACATTCTTAAAACTCAGAGTGTTAACTTCACAAATTCAAAATAAGTCTTTCTGTCAAGATATGTTATACAAGAAGGATGGATGGATTGTGGATACTTATTCTAAACAAAATACAACACACAACTGGACGCCGAAAATGAACACAGAAAAAAGTTCATATTTTCGAAAAACTGATTGATTATTTTGTATAAGTAATGTTTTCGTCGTTGATAAAAAAATATCCAGCCGACACTAAAAATAACAAGCAATTCGTTCTGTGAATTCAGTATAAAATGGACACTTTGAAAAAAAAACGTGAAATTACATCTACTAAACAAAAGTAAAAGTTGCAACTTCCTGATGATAAGCAAAAATAAGTTTCAAAAAATATCAAACTGAGAGCATTAATACACTATATAAATAAAATTTATGTTTCTACGATTTTTAGCATTCGTTTTAATCGTAATTATTATCTTCGTCGTTGGTGAAAAAATATCTACTCGATACTCAAAATAACAAGCAATATTATGTTCTATTAAAGCAGTACAAGATAAACACGTTGAAAAAATATGTGATATATTATATTATACGATACGTAATATCTACTAAACCAAATAATCTGAAGTAGATGCATACCTACCTGTACTGACTATAAGTCCAAGACAAAAGCCCTGTGTAATCACTCGTTATTTATAATATGTATAGTGTAATCGGATTTTTTTTCATTTTTGCGATTTTTTTTTCAACTTTGAGGGGCTAGGTACCTAGCCCGATGACAAAAAAAATTTTTTTTTTGTTTCGATTTTTTTCTCCAGAGTTATGGGTAGCCCTCCAAGAGTTCTAGCGATACTTCAAATGACTTTTTTTGATCCGAGCAAAATTAGAGGAATGCTGGGTAATTTTTTTTTTCAAAATGAAATTTTCAATTTTCATTTTGTCCGTTTTAACGAACGGGACTATTGCTAAAAACTATAAAGAACTCCAGAACTATTGTAGGGCTACTCAGAACTCCAAAAAAAATTGATTTTTTTCAACTTTGAGGGGCTAGGTACCTAGCCCGATGACAAAAATTTTTTTTTTTTTGTTTCGATTTTTTTCTCCAGAGTTCTGGGTAGCCCTCTAAGAGTTCTAGCGATACTTCAAATGACTTTTTTTGATCCGAGCAAAATTAGAGGAATGCTGGGCAATTTTTTTTTTCAAAATGAACTTTTAAATTTTCAATTTGTACGTTTTAACGAACGGAACTATTGCTCAAAACTATAAAGAACTCCAGAACTATTGGAGGGCTACTCAGAACTCGAAAAAAAATTGATTTTTTTTAACTTTGCGGGGCTAGGTACCTAGCTCAATAACAAAAATTTTTTTTTTTTAATTTCGATTTTTTTCTTTGGAGTTCTGAGTAGCCCTCCAAGAGTTCTAGCGATACTTCAATTGACTTTTTTTGATCCAAGCAAAATTAGAGGAATGCTGGGCAATTTTTTTTTTCAAAATGAAATTTCCAATTTTCATTTTTAATCCGTTTTAACGAACGGAACTATTGCTAAAAACTATAAAGAACTCCAGAACTATTGTAGGGCTACTCAGAACTCGAAAAAAAATTGATTTTTTTTAACTTTGCGGGGCTAGGTACCTAGCTCGATAACAAAATTTTTTTTTTTAATTTCGACTTTTTTCTTTGGAGTTCTGAGTAGCCCTCCAAGAGTTCTAGCGATACTTCAAATGACTTTTTTTGATCCGAGCAAAATTAGAGGAATGCTGGGCAATTTTTTTTTTCAAAATTAAATTTTCAATTTTCATTTTGTCCGTTTTAACGAACGGAACTATTGCTAAAAACTATAAAGAACTCCAGAACTATTGTAGGGCTACTCAGAACTCGAAAAAAAATTGATTTTTTTTAACTTTGCGGGGCTAGGTACCTAGCTCGATAACAAAATTTTTTTTTTAATTTCGACTTTTTTCTTTGAAGTTCTGAGTAGCCCTCCAAGAGTTCTAGCGATACTTCAAATGACTTTTTTTGATCCGAGCAAAATTAGAGGAATGCTGGGCAATTTTTTTTTTCAAAATTAAATTTTCAATTTTCATTTTGTCCGTTTTAACGAACGGAACTATTGCTAAAAACTATAAAGAACTCCAGAACTCTTGTAGGGCTAATCAGAACTCGAAAAAAAATTGATTTTTTTTAACTTTGCGGGGCTAGGTACCTAGCTCGATACAACATTTTTTTTTTTTAATTTCGACTTTTTTCTTTGGAGTTCTGAGTAGCCCTCCAAGAGTTCTAGCGATACTTTAAATGACTTTATTTGATCCGAGCAAAATTAGAGGAATGCTGGGCAATTTTTTTTTTCAAAATGAAATTTTCAATTTTCATTTTGTCCGTTTTAACGAACGGAACTATTGCTAAAAACTATAAAGAACTCCAGAACTATTGTAGGGCTACTCAGAACTCGAAAAAAAATTGATTTTTTTAACTTTGCGGGGCTAGGTACCTAGCTCGATAACAAAATTTTTTTTTTTAATTTCGATTTTTTTCTCCAGAGTTCTGGGTAGCCCTCCAAGAGTTCTAGCGATACTTCAAAAGACTTTTTTTGATCCGAGCTAAATTAGAGGAATGCTGGGCAATTTTTTTTTTTCAAAATGAAATTTTTAATTTTCAATTTGTCCCTTTTAACGAACGGAACTATTACTAAAAACTATAAAGAACTCCAGAACTATTGTAGGGCTACTCAGAACTCCAAAAAAAATTGATTTTTTTTAACTTTGCGGGGCTAGGTACCTAGCTCGATAACAAAATTTTTTTTTTTTTGTTTCGACTTTTTTCTCCAGAGTTCTGGGTAGCCCTCCAAGAGTTCTAGCGATACTTCAAATGACTTTTTTTGATCCGAGCAAAATTAGAGGAATGCTGGGCAATTTTTTTTTTCAAAATGAAATTTTCAATTTTCATTTTGTCCCTTTTAACGAACGGAACTATTACTAAAAACTATAAAGAACTCCAGAACTATTGTAGGGCTACTCAGAACTCCAAAAAAAATTGATTTTTTTTAACTTTGCGGGGCTAGGTACCTAGCTCGATAACAAAAATTTTTTTTTTTTAATTTCGATTTTTTTCTTTGGAGTTCTGAGTAGCCCTCCAAGAGTTCTAGCGATACTTCAAATGACTTTTTTTGATCCAAGCAAAATTAGAGGAATGCTGGGCAATTTTTTTTTTCAAAATGAACTTTTAAATTTTCAATTTGTACGTTTTAACGAACGGAACTATTGCTCAAAACTATAAAGAACTCCAGAACTATTGGAGGGCTACTCAGAACTCCTAAAAAAATTGAATTTTTTCAACTTTGGGGGGCAGCGTGAACCTAGCCCCTCATATTTTCAAGTTCGAATAATCGCTATATAAATGCCAGAACTATTGTTTAAACCTACAAAGAACTCCAGAACTCATGGAAACGAATCCAGAACTCCGAAAAAAAATAATTTTTTCGAAAAAACTTCACACCACCGTATAAAGTATCTCCAGAAAGTTAATTAAGTATACTGTTTTTTTAGCCTAAAAAAGTTCAGTTTCATAATACTATAGGAAATTTCATGAAATTCGGAATCTTGAGGTTGTTTATGGCACGATTTACCCTTAACCGATTTGATTAAGATTTTACAGGGATTATTTTTTTAGAAATAATACAGACATTGTCGCGGGTCTGCTTTTTCACCAACCGCGTTTCCTTATAATGAAGGGATGAAAAAAACAAAACTCTATCGATATTTCCTTTTCACTGTCCGTCGATTTATCTAAGTCCACTGAATTAGATTAACTGACTAGTTTCGGGAATAAAAACTCACCCTCGAGAGTTGCGAACAGATATGGGATAGAGCCGTTCGGTGATTTTGAATACACCCTGTCGATTAGGTCCCATGGCCATGTGATCGACTGCTCTTATTTTCTTATTTTCAAAATATCTTTCTAAATTTATAAACTATTTTCTCAGTTCCTTTTCTAATTTTTGTCTATTAGTTAGTGGAGTGCGATACGTAAATGATGTGTGCCAGCTTCAAGGTCCTGTAAGGTTCCGTGAAAAGGCGTGAAAATGGATAACTGAATCGGGGAGACAGAGCGAACTCATATCCCCAGAAAACAGGTCTCCGTGGCAATGGGTTGTGTTATGATTTCGTCTTTACCTATGGTTTGTAGTGTTGTCGCCGTATTGCAGGATCTTGTTAAGTTCCGTGGAAAGGCGTGAAATGAAGATAGCTGAATCGGGGAGACAGAGCGAACCCAAATCCCTAGAAAACAGGTTTCCATGTAAAAGGGTTGTGTTAAAATGTTTGCAAATTGATTCAACTTTCAGGAAATCTATTCGGTCTCCGTGAAAGACTCCGGCCTTGATTTCGAGTTTCCAGTTCCAGAGGAAACAGCAAACGATATGCCTTAAACGGTCACAAATCTTAGCCGAATATCAACTTGAAAGTTGTGTGAATTCAAAATAATTGCACACTTGTTTTTTAGTTTCAAATAGAACTGAGAAAATCAAGTTCTACAATATTAAATTCAAATATTACTTACTTTTGTTGAAAATGTAATATTCAAAACTACTAAATAAAACATTTGTGGTTTCTTTTTAAGTTCTTTTATTAAAATAAACACCAAAAAATCAGTCAAAGTTAGCTTTTAAAATACTTTAAAAATATAACAACTCGTCTGTCTATCCCTTCAACTTTACAAAAATATTATTTATTTATTATAGAGATTCGCCATGATAATCAATCTTTCATCCTTAAATCTTAACTCTAGTCATTACCTGTACGGAATAATATAATCTCTCTTTAAATTTATTTCTCTTTCAAAAGTCAAAGTTATTTATTTATTTTGCAGTTTCCGCGTCAACGAGTTCTCACATATCATGATGTGATATCTCCGAAAATTTGAACAGTAATGAATAATAACGATCTGCGCGGGTCTTTTTATAGTATCTCAAATCTATGTATTTTTACTAAGCTATTGTAATTTGGCTTTTTATTTCTATAGATTACTTAACTTTAAGTATGTCATGTCTCTAATTATTGCTAGCGGCGTTAGGTTGACGTCGTATATTGCGGCTTGCACTTTTCAATGTCTACGTGATCCTAATTCGATATTCATATATCCTTTGAAATAAAAAAAAACATCATAGCATAATATTTTCCGATTTTGACATTTGTCAAAGTTTTATCATATATTTAAAACGGATTTACTAATTCTATATTTAAACAAATCGGAAATTGCTGATAAATCTATTATTAATGCGAAAGCCAAATTTTTATTCATCCTGTTAATAAGTTAACTTTCTATATTCTTATTTCAAGGTTTCAATTTTGTTTTCTTGTAGGTTAAAACTTTTTTTATATTATGAACATTGATCGCAAGAACCGAACTCTTCCGTTTTCAGTGCCGCAATGAAGCTTTTTTAACAATGGTTAGTTTATTATCAGGAAAAAAAGTACATTCGTATCTTTTTTTTATCATCTTTACCTTAGTTATGTTTATAAATGAAAGTAGACATAAAATCTTTGGCATTCATTATCTGTTTGGTTACAACATACAAACAGACAGATAGATAGCCAGAGTTTCAATTTTACATTCGGAATATTAAACAAAATCTGTGTAACGTTACATTTTGGCGATACTACTTTTTAAATTTGTGACGGCGCTTACAAATATCATGAGCATTTTTTTTATTTGTTCATTGAAACATAGCCTTGAATCCTTCCCCATTATTATCCTAATGTTATTGCAATAAACATGTACCAGTGTTCTGATACACAGCTTGGCCATGTACAATAATTTGAATTTGACTTTTATGGTTCCCGCATGTCAACCAAATCAAAATTAACCTTTTCTGCAAATTTGTTTGCGATCACATTAGAGAAACGGCAATTATGTCCCTCAGTTTTTAGTACGCTAGAAATTATCTTCAGTATACTAGTGAAGCTCTGTGCAAAATTTTCTGTTGGGTAGCACACGCGCTGAGCCCAATTATCCCCATATTCGCCGACGTTTATGAAAATACTGTCCGGATTTTCATTTTGTTTGCAAAACAATCCTTTTTTGCATATATTGCAGTGAATGACTTTTTTTTTCATTTTTTTTTTAATCCTGCAACATAATTGTTTGACAATTTCGCCTACTGCTTAAAACATTGA
>JBDIXK010000243.1:0-13660 GCA_039654895.1 Mongoloraphidia duomilia
AACATTTGACTTTCGATACGTTCTAAACGAAAAACAGCATTTTTTATCTGCAATAATGGTGTACAATAATGAAAAATACAATTTTAATTGATTTAAATAATGCTTTATTTAATAAACTAAAAACTATTACATCGAATGTAGCTTTGTGGGGTACCATTGAAAAACATTTTTTAAGAGCTTTCAGATAAGGTATAATATACAAGTAGGGGGTTGCCATTAAAGATTATTTAGTTGTGGTGGCTGGGGGTAATGGGGTAAGTGAATACAATTGAATTATTATATATTATTATTATTACAATTGAATTATTTGACCGCCATTTTGAAATCTGATGCAATTTTATTTTCTCTTAAATATTAATTTTCAAAAAGATCGGATAATTTTTACAAAAGTACAAAAGACAAGACTTTGATAGTCTTGTCTTGTCTTGTCTAGACGGCAACACTAAGTGTAAATCTCGTAAAAAAATGAATAATATAGAAATGTAATGGCTGACAAAAAAAATCAAATATTATTATATTTATAATAAACGACCTACCTATACGTTTATATTTTGTATACGTACGGGGCCTCCAACTCCAAACTGCCTCTTACTTACTAAACATATTTTGGCCTTGTTTAGGATTTGATTAAGAAGGATTTCTCAAGATTTGGAAGCCCCCCAGGATCAGAGACCCGGGGCGAGCCGCCCCCCCTTAGTCCTCCACTGGATTTTACAGTACCAAATTTCAAGTTTCTAGATTGTATGATTTCTGAGAAAATCGGCTGTGACAGACGGACAGACACGCGAGTGATCTTTTAAGGGTTCCGTTTTTTTCCTCCTAATGTACGGAACCGTAAAAACAGTCGTGTGAGTGTAGCTCGCGCGCCGAGGGTTCCGTACAACTAACAAATGAATAAATGTACCAACCTAATATAATCTTATTCATAAAAAAACCCAAATTAGTAGTGATTTCGTCTGTAACCGATAATTAAGTTTGTTGGAAATACATTATATTTTTTTTAAATATAATTATTATCGCTTTATTTTCCCTGTGATCTTTACTAGAGCCTCTATTACTGTTTATATTTTCAAATTTTTTAGCCAATACAGTTCCATTAAGGGGAGGGGAACTAGTTTGAAGCAAACATTTTCGCTAATACCTATCTCAAAAATTACGCGACCTAAAATAAAAAGATATACCATAAAATCTGCAATAACAGCCCTTTCATTTGATACCCTACTTCACCGGGCAAAAAAAAATACTCTTAATAATTATTAAGAGTAATTTTTTTTTGCCCCCTGATGTTTGTCTATTTTTATGGTGAACAGTTTTTCCGGGCCAGGTAGCCGTGGTCTAATGGATTTTAATCCCGGCCCGGAAAAACTGTTTATCAAGATTTCTACCGGCCGTGAAAGCATGAAACTCCAATTCATATTTTTATGGTTCTGATTCCTGGATGAAATAGGTTTTACACTTCGAGTTATTTAGCTGTACCTAACTAGTAAGGGAACGTACCCATACTACGTGACCCGTTCAGGGGAAAAGGGGGGTCTTCAAAATACTACGCTTGGTTACAGATGCGGGGGGGCCTTAGGTTTTCGTCACGTAGTCAATATCCTCTAGGGAAATCTCGCGCTTTTTCGAGCTAATTTCAAATATGAGCCAAATTAATTTTTTTTTAACTTTCTGTTTGTAAAAAATAATTTAAAACCATATTTATGAATTAATACGTGAAAACTAGAGGGGGAGAGCTGGGGGTCTCCGCATATACTACGGGTGGTCACCGAGGGGGAAGGGGGGCAAAAAATTGTAATATATGGGTCACGTAGTATGGGTACGTTCCCTAACTACTCTGTGCATTTTAATTTATAGAAAAAGTAGAGCGTAGCTTCACTTACAGGAATTTCCTTGGGACGGGTGGTCTTCATTGACTTCTTCGGCACGTTTCTGCGGTCTATAAGTAAATAAATACAATCAATTATGGATCAATCGATATTTGTGTTAAAAAACCAAATTTCAAATCTTTTTTTTATATGTTGCTTTTGGTCAGTAGCTGTAGCCCAGGAAATAAAGGTTTTATTTCGCAAATGATTCCCATAGAGCTGGATTTTTCACAGGTGGTAGGACACCTTTAAACATGTATTTTTACGAAAGTCCCCGGTTATCCACCCTGTGCTTCCACCGCCACCCCCTCTTGAATATAATTTTGCAAGCCATTCGGAAGCCAGTTTCGAAATATCTCAGAAAAGGTCGACTTAAGCGATTCTTTCATTCTTTCAAATGTTTTAAATAAGAATACATTTCCTACAATTTTCATTCCCACAACTTTTCTGTGGTACTAATGGTAAGCGAGCTACAGCTTCTAGAAAATCACGCGCTTTTCGTAACCCTGGTAACCATTTGTTACAACGTAATGTCCTTTTCAATAGCTTTATTTATTGTTAGTCAGGGGTACAGCGCCAATATTTTAAAGTGATTACTAACAGGCTGAATTTTCGTGAGTAGCTTAGTTTTGACGAGTCCCCCAAATCTCTCTCTCCGACAATTCTCGGTAGAGGTATGCAAAGTTCTGCGCAGCCGCTAAACATGTTGATTTGGCGAGTTTTTAAATTTTATACATAACACTTTGTTTTTCAGTTAAATTGCCAGATAATTTATAAAAAACAGGTAGCTGCGCTTGTCCTACAAAAGCGATGGGTAGACTAGCGAGTCCTCCGTCCCCAATATGTAAAAATAACGAGGTCTGAAATTTTATTACTAACGGGCTGATTTCTAGTTTATTGTTTAATTAATATTTTTGAAATCGAAGGGTCAAATTGTCCTACAAATTGTCCGGTAGGGTTTTCCGGTCCTACGCCCTGAAAGTGTCAGTTCCACGAATATTCTAAACTGATTACTAACAACTTAATTTTTGTTTTTTTCTTGTGGAAATGTATTGTAAAATACAATATAATTGGTGTCCTACAATAAAAAAGGGAGATATTGATAAAAAAGCCAAAAAACTATAGTCCATTGAAATGTTACATTAGGCTTGCATTTTGGGTAGGACGAGATTTTTTTTACCGTTGCGTAGGGGGGCCCGGTGTAAGTTTAAAATTGAGTTGTCAGGGTCGGCGGCCACCCCATTTGGCCGCCATTTTGAGAAAGGGGTGCTAACTTGTTTTGTACTGTATCTCCGTAACGGTACATCTTACAGAAAATTTATAGGTAGTGTAGGACATTTAATTTTTAGGATGTTTTGGATTATTAGGTTATGAACAACTAGTGACTTTTGACTTATACGGGTGGACTGATACAGACGCGATGAGACGAGTGAAGAGAGTTGAGAGTCGGACGTTGACGAGTGCAGATCGAGCGGATACTGTGAGAGTGAACTATATTGAGAAAATTGAGAGATAGTCAGTAACGAGTGCAAATATACCATACTTGATTATATTTAACCTTATATACATTCAAATATACAAGAAATTAAATTTTGTGAAGATTAAAGCATAATTATATTTAACAATTAAATTCAGAAGTGCGATAAAGAACGTGCGACAATAAACCCCACAAAACATAAAAAGTGAAAATGAGTCGTGAAAGTAACGAGTCGGAAGAGGATTTTCGTGGTTTTCAACAAAACTAGAATGTGGTTGAACAACAAAACAGTCAATCAGAAGAGCAGTTAACAATGCTTCGCATTATGGAAAGAATGACACATGCATTATCGGAAATAAATTTGCAACTTCAACAACAACGTGCGTCGCCGCAACAGTCAACATTGTCAACCCCTTACCCCGCGTATTGTGTTGTGCCTGATTTGTCCAAGACAATTCAAGATTTTAACGGTGACGGCGATCACATGGAAGCTTGAGAATTTAATAAAACTGTCGGTAACTCATGCATGGACCGACGCAATAACTTTAGAAACAGCGCGGTTGCATTTAGTCAGAGGTGCCCGGGATTGGTATCTGGCAAAGCAAGACATGATACAAACATTCAGCGATTTTCAAACTTTTTTTAGAAAAACATTTGCGCGTGATTTGTCACAAACAGAGAAATCGAAGAAGATGAGCAAGTTGAAATGATACAGAGAAGCGATGGAAAATTAAATGAGATTTTCAGAATTATCAGAGACACGCCGAAAAATGCGCATGAGAGAAATCTAATTCGGAATTATCATCTGAAGGACGGTAAACTTTATAGAAAGGTTATTGTGAGAGGTAAGGAGCGCACACTATATGTTATACCTGATTCAGTTAGAAAAGCAATGGTTGTAAAGTTTCACGATTTGATGGGTCATTCATCAGTGGAAGGTACAGTTTTGAAAATTTTAAAGCGATATTGGTTCAAGTCAATGAGAAGATATGTGAAGCAACATATTCGTGGATGTTTCGAGTGTTTGATCAACAAAGTGCCAGCAGGGAAACGACCTGGAGAACTACACCCGATACCGCCACCATCCAGACCGTTAGAGCGAATACATATAGACCATTTAGGACCATTCGTGACCAGTACCAAAGGGAACGTGTATCTCATGGTCATCATCGACAGCTTGACGAAGTACATCCGTTTGTATCCAATGAAGAGAACAACGTCTGAGCTGGTGATAAGAGCTCTGGAGAGGTTCATAAACGAATATGGCGTGCCGAGAAGAATAGTAACAGACCGAGGTACGTGTTTCACTGCGGACTCGTTTCAGAAATTCTGTTGTGAACAAGGAATAACGCATACATTAAACTCAAGTCGACACCCGCAGGCAAATGGCCAAGTTGAGAGAGTGAACCGAACAATTGTACCAATGATAATTAGCAAAATGAAAAATGAAAGACAATGGGATGCAAAATTGTATGAAGTGGAGCGAGATTTTAACTCGACAGAAAATAAAACAACGGGAAGAACACCCTTCGAGATGCTTTTTGGGTATACCCCAAATTTCTATGATGGGAAACTCAGCGCGCATGCGGAAGGAGATGATATCCAGTATGAAAGGCCAGAGGATGTACGCATGGAGGCGAGGGAAAGTATTCTAAAGCGACAAACGAAAATGAAACAGTACTATGACCGACGAAGATACCAAGGTTTGACCTTCGATGTGGGTGACGTCGTTGTTATAAGAAAACCAGCCGAGTCAACCGGCAAGTCGACAAAGACCCAGGGAAAATACAAAGGACCTTATATGATAACAGAAAAATTACCAGGAGATGTGTATCGTATTCAACATTTGAACCCGGAAGCGAAAAGAAAATTCAGCACAACCATACACGTAACACAATTGAAGAGTTACCATAACCCCGAAGTGAAGGAGAATTTAGAAGTCGACACGAGCGAAGAGGAGAATGAAGTGAACAGCGATAAAGACGATTGACAGACAAAAGCCGAGGTCGGTTTTAATCAGAAGTGACCGAGTGTAGGACATTTAATTTTTAGGATGTTTTGGATTATTAGGTTATGAACAACTAGTGACTTTTGACTTATACGGGTGGACTGATACAGACGCGATGAGACGAGTGAAGAGAGTTGAGAGTCGGACGTTGACGAGTGCAGATCGAGCGGATACTGTGAGAGTGAACTATATTGAGAAAATTGAGAGATAGTCAGTAACGAGTGCAAATATACCATACTTGATTATATTTAACCTTATATACATTCAAATATACAAGAAATTAAATTTTGTTAAGATTAAAGCATAATTATATTTAACAGTAGGTTTCTGTTTATAATCGAATTCTCTACTTTACTAGAGAAACTTTCTACAAGGCATATTTTTTTAATTATTCAATTTACGACAAAAAGTATCAGTGAAGAATTTCATTCTAAACAAAAAAATTTCTCTAAAAATTTTCTGTAAGATGTACCGTTACGGAAATACAGTGCAAAACCTGTTTGAACCCTTTTTTCAAGATGGCGGCCAAATGTGGTGGTCGCCGACCCCGAAAAGTCAATTTTAAACTTACACCGCTCCTCTCTCCTACCAACGAAAAAAAACCTTGTCTTACCCAACATGCAAACTTAGACTAAAAAAATGTAATATTTCATTGGACTATTTTCGGATTTAGCCAGATCTTAATTCGTCTGGAATATCTGATTTGCTATTAAAAAACTCATTCTCAGGGGTGGGTTAACCAACAGGCAATATAGGCAGTTGCCTTGGGCGGCAAATTATATTAAATATGAACTAAGAAAACTTACCGAGCTCTAGTTTCACTTTTTTTGCGCCGGACACAGGCGACTCGTATTTTGGCTGTAAAAAAATGACACATGATAATTTAAGTCGATTACAAGGTTACATTAATTAATTAATAGTGATGAAACGATTCCGGTTTTTACGATTTCAATTAACAAGCCAACATCATACGATTACGTTTGCTAAAACTACAAGAAACAACAGTATTAACTTTTAGATGCATTTAATATAGTGTTGCAACGATTCCTGTTTTTATGATAATGAATAACAAATCAATATTATAATCATATTAGTTCAGCACGTATAACAAGGCAAGAAACTTGGTGTTTGCAACCAATGTAATCACGTGTTGCAAACGCTAAGTTAAATAATATCGAGTAATTGCATATTATATTTCACGACTCTATTGACAATTCGATTTGAGGTAGTACCTACAATTTGGGTGTGTAAAAAAGTCGCAAAAATATCAGATCTGTCAGATTTATGCGGGGTTATGTCTGGTCATTTTGACGTTTATGAATATTAGGTATATGCGGAATCAATATCGCTCCTTCTTAATTTGACGTTTTCGAAAATTACATGCGGATCTAACCGCTCTGTCTCCCTCTTAACAACGTTAAAAAACAGAGAGAACCAACCTGAAAATTTTCATCCCTAGGGATGAAAACGCTCAGTTTCAACCCGCTAAACAGGTACCGAAAATCAAATTTCCTATAGAACCATTGTGAAAAATATTTAATGTGATACGGCTTTAGATAGGAGGTGAAGCATAATAGCGTTGATTGACATATTATATGGGAAATTCGGTACAGTAAGTGAAAGACATTGGTATATATTTTAATATCCTACTTCACTTTTCTTTTAGTTAATTTGAGATGAAGCTGCATCTAGTAATGGTTTTGCATTTTTTTAAGGCGGTTTTTTCGAGACGCCATACATAATTTTCCATTTCTGTTCGGTGCAATCTGTTTTCCATTAACAATAAAATCTAGTTTACACATAAAAATGTGTAAAAATTGAAACTAAAAGTCGTCTACTAGATGTCATCGCTATGGTCAGGTAAGAAAGGTTTCTGTCAAAATCAATATTAACGCGAGCGAAACCATCGGGTAAAGACTAGTAGTTTAATATTAAAAAGAAGAACAACCATAATTACAAATTAAAACTTACTTCCGACTGTACTTCCTCGTCGCTGCTTACATACTTTCTTTTCACTCCTTTACATTGCACTGGGCGAATATCTAGTAAAAAAGAGTAGGTATTAAAGAAATATTAAATTCCCATATTATACAGGCTGTATCACAGGATTGAGAACATAGAAAATAAATGAGTGCAACAGGGAAGACATAAACAAAATGTGTAGCGTGACAAAGATAGAATACACATGGCTAACTCAACTAAATTAATTATCATGGTTTTAAGCATGAAAAAGGGCACAGCAATCACTGATCCCAACTAATTTGCACAATGGAGTTTTCCCTATGTTCGGTTTTCTGTGGTACACCCTGTATAGGCAAAAGATCTGTCCTTGAACTATTTAACTGCGATCAAAATTTTGAAAAATTTGGAAGTGGTCTCCCTATAGAAGAAATTTTTAAGAGATTGTATTTTTGAGGTGAAAAAGATCTCGGAAAAATGGCTTTTGTAGGATGAGTGACGACCCAACACAACTACGCACCGATAGGTTTTCAATATTCAAAATGACAACGCGTAGCCAAAACTTTCTTTTAAAAAAATCGCCTGTAGGATCTGTAGTGTGATTCTTGGTCTTTCATTTGGCGTTTATTTGAACCCTTTAGCTTTAAAAATAGTGTCTTGAGAATGCAACCCCTTCAAAGCAAAAAAATAAATTAAGGTCGTGTTGCTATGATATAGGTAAATTTTAGCAAAAAATGTAGTTCGACATTTTTTTGTTAGAAGAACGCTATTCTCTGCTTCTGATGACGGAACTATTGTTGATACTTACAAGAAATGAATAATTGTGTAATTTAGGAGCATACGATTTATTAATATAAAAAGATGAAGAGATAAGTGAAACAAAAAAATACCTTCATCACTGGAGCTGCTGGTGCTGACCTCTCGAGGCACGCGCATCTTGTATTCCTAACAAAAAGAAAGAAAAAACTTAAATCAACGAATGTCTACAAAATGTTATCCGAATCGAACTATTTTAGTAGATATCAGATCTCTTTAAAAATCGTTTTTCGGGAGTTATTCAGTAGGTACGCAAAAAAAAATAATGTCGGTAGATTTCAAAATATAGTGACAAAACAGGGATTCATTGAATTTTTCAGGGTGTGACTCTGATTGATATTATAAGTGAAAATGCTTTAGTGTTGTTGATACTCCGTATTTACAATTCCAAAATACATTTAATGGGAACAGTCTTAAATTATTTTGCGAAAATATATTCTTCATGCATTCTGAAAATTTAATACAAAATCAACATCTCACAGTAATGGTTATATTAAAAAAAAACTGACAAGTTCAAGTTAGGTTCGCGCGCCGAGGTGTTCTTACTATCATTTTTATATCAACCATATTATTTTCCTTCCGTTCCTGAGAAAAATGATCTTGACGGACAAACAGACAGACGAACAACAAAGTGATCCTATAAAGGTTTATTCATTTCGGTACGGAACTCTAAAAAGATAAAATATGCAGACCAAAGTACCACCAAAATGTAATTGTTATCCAATATGGCGGTGTGAAGTAAGCCCCGCAACTTTCGAAAAAATGATTTTTTTTTCGGAGTTCTGGATTCGTTTCCATGAAATCTGGAGTTTTTTGTAGGTTTAAACAATAGTTCTGGCATTTATCTAGCGATTATTCGAACTTGAAAATATGAGGGGCTAGGTTCACGCTGCCCCCCAAAGTTGAAAAAATTCAATTTTTTTAGGAGTTCTGAGTAGCCCTCCAATAGATCTGGAGTTCTTTATAGTTTTGAATAATAGTTCCGTTCGTTAAAACGTACAAATTGAAAATTTCATTTGGAAAAAAAAAATTGCCCAGCATTCCTCTAATTTTGCTTGGATCAAAAAAAGTCATTTGAAGTATCGCTAGAACACTTGGAGGGCTACCCAGAACTCTGAAGAAAGAAATCTAAACAAAAAAAAAATTTTTTGTTATCGAACTAGGTACCTAGCCCCTCAAAGTTGAAAACATTCAATTTTTTTTGGAGTTCTGAGTAACCCTACAATAGTTCTGGAGTTCTTTATAGTTTTTAGCAATAGTTCCGTTCGTTAAAACGGACAAATTGAAAATTTCATTTTGAAAAAAAAAATTGCCCAGCATTCCTCTAATTTTGCTTGGATCAAAAAAAGTCATTTGAAGTATCGCTAGAACTCTTGCTACTCAGAACTCTAAAGAAAAAAATCGAATTTAAAAAAAAAAATTTTTGTCATCGAGCTAGGTACCTAGCCCCTCAAAGTTGAAAACATTCAATTTTTTCTGGAGTTCTGAGTAGCCCTACAATAGTTCTGGAGTTCTTTATAGTTTTCAGCAATAGTTCCGTTCGTTAAAACGGACAAATTGAAAATTTCATTTTGAAAAAAAAAAATTGCCCAGCATTCCTCTAATTTAGCTCGGATCAAAAAAAGTCATTTGAAGTATCGCTAGAACTCTTGCAGGGCTACCCAGAACTCTGAAGAAAAAAATCGAAACAAAAAAAAAATTTTCTTTGTCATCGAGCTAGGTACCTAGCCCCTCAAAGTTGAAAACAATCAATTTTTTTTTGGAGTTCTGGGTAGCCCTCCAAGAGTTCTAGCGATACTTGAAATGACTTTTTTTGATCCGAGCAAAATTAGAGGAATGCTGGGCAATTTTTTTTTTCAAAATGAAATTTTCAATTTGTCCGTTTTAACGAACGGAACTATTGCTAAAAACTATAAAGAACTCCAGAACTATTGTAGGGCTACTCAGAACTCCAAAAAAAATTGAATGTTTTTAACTTTGAGGGGCTAGGTAGGTACCTAGCTCAATGACAAAAAACATTTTTTTTTGTTTCGATTTTTTTCTTCAGAGTTCTGGGTAGCCCTGCAAGAGTTCTAGTGATACTTCAAATGACTTTTTTTGATCCGAGCTAAATTAGAGGAATGCTGGGCAATTTTTTTTTCAAAATGAAATTTTCAATTTTCAATTTGTCCGTTTTAACAAACGGAACTATTGCTGAAAACTATAAAGAACTCCAGAACTATTGTAGGGCTACTCAGAACTTCAGAAAAAATTGAATGTTTTCAACTTTGAGGGGCTAGGTACCTAGCTCGATGACAAAAAAAAATTTTTTTTTTGTTTCGATTTTTTTCTTCAGAGTTTTGGGTAGTCCTCCAAGAGTTCTAGCGATACTTCAAATGACTTTTTTTGATCCGAGCAAAATTAGAGGAATGCTGGGCAATTTTTTTTTCAAAATGAAATTTTCAATTTGTCCGTTTTAACGAACGGAACTATTGCTAAAAACTATAAAGAACTCCAGAACTATTGTAGGGTTACTCAGAACTCCAAAAAAAATTGACTGTTTTCAACTTTGAGGGGCTAGGTACCTAGTTCGATGACAAAATTTTTTTTTTTTGTTTCGATTTTTTTCTTCAGAGTTCTGGGTAACCCTCCAAGAGTTCTAGCGATACTTTAAATGACTTTTTTTTGATCTGAGCTAAATTAGAAGAATGCTGGGCAATTTTTTTTTCAAAATGAAATTTTCAATTTTCAATTTGTCCGTTTTAACGAACGGAACTATTGCTGAAAACTATAAAGAACTCCAGAACTATTGTAGGGCTACTCAGAACTTCAAAAAAAGTTGAATGTTTTCAACTTTGAGGGGCTAGGTACCTAGCTCGATGACAAAAAAAATTTTTTTTTGTTTCGATTTTTTTCTTTAGAGTTCTGGGTAGCCCTCCAAAAGTTCTAGCGATATTTCAAATGACTTTTTTTGATCCGAGCAAAATTAGAGGAATAATGCTGGGCAATTTTGTTTTTCAAAATGAAATTTTCAATTTGTCCGTTTTAACGAACGGAACTATTGCTAAAAACTATAAAGAACTCCAGAATTATTGTAGGGTTACTCAGAACTCCAAAAAAAAATTGAATGTTTTCAACTTTGAGGGGCTAGGTACCTAGCTCGATGACAAAAAAAATTTTTTGTTTCGATTTTTTTCTTCAGAGTTCTGGGTAGCCCTCCAAGGGTTCTAGCGATACTTTAAATGACTTTTTTTGATCCGTACTGAATTAGAGGAATGCTGGGCAATTTTTTTTTTTTCAAAATGAAATTTTCAATTTTCAATTTGTCCGTTTTAACGAACGGAACTATTGTTGAAAACTATAAAGAACTCCAGAACTATTGTAGGGCTACTCAGAACTCCAGAAAAAATTGAATGTGTTCAACTTTGAGGGGCTAGGTACCTAGCTCGATGACAAACATTTTTTTTTTTGTTTCGATTTTTTTCTTTAGAGTTCTGAGTAGCCCTCCAAGAGTTGTAGCGATACTTCAAATGACTTTTTTTGATCCAAGCAAAATTAGAGGAATGCTGGGCAATTTTTTTTTTTTAAATGAACTTTTAAATTTTCAATTTGTACGTTTTAACGAGCGGAACTATTGCTCAAAACTATAAAGAACTCCAGAACTATTGGAGGGCTACTCAGAACTCCTAAAAAAATTGAATTTTTTCAACTTTGGGGGGCAGCGTGAACCTAGCCCCTCATATTTTCAAGTTCGAATAATCGCTAGATAAATGCCAGAACTATTGTCTAAACCTACAAAGAACTCCAGAACTCATGGAAACGAATCCAGAACTCCGAAAAAAAATCATTTTTTCGAAAGTTGCGGGGCTAACTTCACACCACCATCCAATATCAAGTTGCATATATCAATGAACTGTTGCAATTTGTAATCATTGGCGGCGAAAGAGGTGGATTAAGTCCGCCAAAGAGCGTCTAGTCCCCACAAAACTTTAAACTAACATGTTTAATATCTACTCTTTACAATGTTTTCTTAAGTGAAAAATATAAGGGTGCTAGATTTAAAAAAGTTGATTTTGCGAATAACTCAAAAAGTTGATCGATTGTATTTTTGTTTTCCCACTTAACAACGTTAAAAAAACAGAGAGAACCAACCTGAAAATTTTCATCCCTAGGGATGAAAACGCTCGGTTTTTTCAACCCGCTAAACAGGTACCGAAAATCGAATTTCCTACAGCAGCATTGTGAAAAATATTTTATGTGATACGACTTTAGATAGAAGGAGATGCATAATAGCGTTGATTGACATATTATATGGGAAATTCGGTACAGTAAGTGAAAGACATTGGTATATTATATTTTAATATCCTACTTCACTTTTCATTTAGTTAATTTGAGATGAAGCTGCATCTAGTAATGGTTTTGCATTTTTTTAGGCGGTTTTTTCGAGACGCCATACATAATTTTCCATTTCTGTTCGGTGCAGTCTGTTTTCCATTAACAATAAAATCTAGTTTACACATAAAAATGTGTGTAAAAACACCAACCTGTGACATTTTGCGTTTACCCGGAGCTCCTTGCTGGGTACCGTGTTGGTTTTCAGCAGTTAATTTAGCCGCAAATGTCTGTCCAGTAGAACTTGGTACCATTTTACCAGTTCCTCGACCGGGAGCCATTATGGCTGTCGTGTATGACATTGTGTTCTTGGTGTTCAGTGGCGTTGGATGTTTTTTATCTGCAACAGATGCCGTTACGCCCTGCAGGCGCGGCGCAGTAACGCCTCTGGCGGCTGACGCCGGCAATGGAGGGCCAATTTTGACGGTGACATTGGAACGCAGCGACGGTATCAATGGCGCAATTGTTGCGCTGCTTGGAGGTTTATTCTGTGAACCTTGCAATGATGAGCTGGCATTTCTTCCGGTCGTTTTTGTTTTTGATATCTTAAAAAAATAATAAAAGAGCGCTATATTTAAACGTTGATTGACAAATTATATGGGAAGATAGAGCTCCATGTACTGAAAAATGCTGCCCGCTTACGTTTCATTCCCCAGGCCCTCAAACTCAATGTTGACTTGTGCTTCCACCTATATTATTGTTGAACTAACAGCTCAGATATTGTCAATGCTACCTCTATACTGATCCTAAATAATGATATAAGATATTTACATCACTGTCAGCTGACATTATTTTAATGTTTTGAAATTTGTTGAGACTGTATAAAACTTATATAAAGTGAACTTAGTTTAGTTACATAATTTATCTGTAAACGCTATCTGATTTTATATTTCTTTGTCTCTGAATAAAAATTGTTCAACCACTCGCAAAATATATTTTGATGTATTCATAGACTAAGAGCTAATAACACTTTTTTCATGTGTTTTTATAAGACATGGAACTTTTTTAAAAGATGAATTTTATATATCTCTACAAGAGGTAAATCTGTCATTCCAAACGCGGGACAAAACCACCCCATATTTTTTTTGTTCACTCTTTTGAAAAAAATAGACTGCGTGTTTATCATTAGTAAAGTCTTGAAAAAGTTTTTCCCCGCGTTTGGAA
>JBDIXK010000244.1:0-13643 GCA_039654895.1 Mongoloraphidia duomilia
GGTACGGCATGGCATGTTCATGTGGGGGCTTGGTTCGTTTGCCGCCCAGATCTGTGGTCCAGCGACAGAGGCGGCACGACTGAAAATTGTTTAATTTTAAAACACCATCGATATTATTTAAAAGTATTTTAAAAGTTATCCAAGTATTTCAAATTTAGTTTAGCGTTAAAGATAGCTATTATTAATATCTACATTTAATAGTATATTGCATTACAAGGGACGAAACACAGCGTTTGCAACTAGTGTGAAGTTTGCTGCCCGAGGAACGCCTGTAATTTCTAAATATCTAATATAAATTAATAACAATATTTACAAATAACATGGTATAACACTGTTATTTTCAAAGTAGGTATCAATAATGTTTTCTCAATTATAATAAATTTGTTACAATTATTATAAGCTTAATATTTTTTTACAATTGAATATACAGATTTGGGAAACTGATAGGTAGGTAAGTAAACATATTCTGCATTACACGTTCTTAGAAAAAAGTACATACCAATAAAATGTCACATTTTAGAGTTGGTGTCATTATTTGTCGAATATATTAGGCATATAATGACAAATTATAATTTCTTGTTGTACGAGATCTTCAACGGCAGTAGTAGGTGCTTGTAATACTTACAAGCCCAACAAACAATTATACATGTTAAAACTACCAAAATTATCCTTACAATCTTCGCGTTATCTGCATTATTCGCGTGTTAGTGTTAAATCATTGCAAAAGACAACAATAATATATTTTGAGGTTAGCATCTTTTTAGTCAAATAGCAAATATTTTATACAGAATAAAACTATTCAGGACGCTACTGGGTGTTTCATCTCGCTATGCACTGAGTACGTGGCCCTTCTTCATGGTGTAAAGACCGAAGAACGACACTTGAGTTTATATACAATATTATATACAAGAAGGCTTGGCTCGATGAGGTAATACACTTACACTATCGAAGAATATTGTACAGTCTTTCTCCAAAAACCACTTCAAAGTTACACACTTATTGTGTATTTTTTTTTATTATTCTTTAATGCATCTCAGAAAATTTTAAATTAAAAACCACCCTTCTGTTGGTATCGCGCAGTCGAGTATAAGAATTTTATAAAATATGAATAAATGAAACACGTGAAGTTCATATTAATTATTAGTGTATTTGCCATATGGCACATACACTATTGGCGTCGGTCGGATGGCGGGACCTAGGGGTCGGACCAAAATTCTCGACGTTTCATAGCCTCCTGAACAATTTGGCACCATTTTTGGAAATGTCTGTTTATATATGTATATATATATATATTTATATATATATGTGTGCGGGCTATAACTTTCGAAAGAGTTAATTGATTTTGACGAAATTTGGTAGGCACGTTGGAATTCATCACCGCACGAAGCCTATTTAAAATGGGTCCAATCGGACCATTTTAAGGGTGGTTTTTAGGGGTTGAAAAATGTTTTTGGGCCCAAAAATACCGAAAAAATTTTCAAAATTGTTTCAAAATTGAAATTTAATCTTGTAGTGAAGATCAAAATGTGCTGCTAAAATTTTAATAAAATCGGCCCGACAGGACCGAACTTACAAATTTTATGGAAACACTAGTTTGCGGATAGTGATTTACTTACTGAAGGGTGTATTTAATTTGGTACAGAGGTTGTATTGATAATAATATTGAAATTAAGAAAAAAAATTATTTTTTTAAGGGATGTATTAAGGGGTTAAATTTTTTATTTTGTCCAAAATCAAACTTAAGTTCACGTATTAAAGCCACAAGGCCTATATTAGCAAATACACTATATTGTCGGCAGGGTTTTGGCACTGCGACCCGAGTTTTTTTTTCTTAATGGGAATAATCAGAAAACTCTTTTGGTATTAAAATGTCAATGAATTACTATCGTTCCTATAAATAAGAGAAAAATCAAAAACAATTAAGCTTCGGAAAAATCCGATAAATTATGCTCTTACCTGTAGACTGTATATAAAATAGAAAGAGTGAGTATGAGTTAAATATTATCACCATTTATCTGCCACCTTTTAATACCGACCAATCGACCTGCAAATATTATAATGGCATTATTGAGTTCACCAACAAGCTACACTGAGAAAAAAAAATGTTTGCCGCAAATAAATATTAATCGCCTCAAACAAATTATACGATCCAATACGCACAAACAAATGTTTTGTCTATTGAAACAAAATATATGATCAGATTAATTTGTTCATCTCGAACAAATATTTGTTCAAAGTAAGAAAATAATTATTTAACATGAATAACTGTATTTTTTCAGGGCATACATATATTTGTTCCGCACAAACATTTTGTCAGTTGAGTCGTACATTGATTTTGTTACATTAAATATATTAGTTAATTGTTATAAACAATTTATTTATTTGTTGTAAAGAAATATTTATTTGTTCATTAATTTTGTATTTATTTGATCCGACTATTTATTTAGTTACGTAAAATACATTATTTATTTGTTGTGAATAGATTGTTTAATTGTTGTAAAGAAATATTTGTTTGTTCATTGTATTTGTATTTATTTCATCAAATTAATTATTTGTTCAATGTAACAAACATATATATTTGTATGGACAAAATGAATTTATTGGATTGTTCAAATAATATGATTACTTGAATCATGTCATTTATTTCATGTAATTAAGTATTTAATTGATTCAATTCTTTAATTTGTTTAGAATAAACAAAGTATTACTTACCTTAACAAAATTATTTATTCATAATAATTAACTGTTCACTCGAATCAAATATATATTTTTTTCAAGCGAATTAAATCGCTTATTTAAAACAATCGTGACAATATAGTTGAACTGATTTTAATATATGTTTAGGATAAAGTATAGATTTAATATTCAACTAATTTGTTTTATTTGCATTAATAGTACTTTTGTACACTAATGCAAATTATAGCAATAACGCATGCCATATGACAATAATTACACTAATAAACAAAACTTGTTGAATACATTAATCTATACCTTATCCTAAATAAGTATATCGTGAAACAGTTCAAATATAATACACATTGTTTAAAAAAATCAATAAAGGTCAATTTTATGGATACAATTCTTTAGGTGATCATATAGTTAAAATGCGATAAATTTTTTTCAAGTTTTTATTTAATTGAATTAAAAATTCAAAATTTTTCACAGAATATGTATATATAGTGTGTGTGTGTCCCAGGATAGATGTAACAGTAATAAACAATTTTTGAATTTCGGAATTGCATTTGGGGATGCCATTCCAAATTTTTTTGTTTCTTCTCTTCTTGTTACATCTATGCTGGGACGTAGATACATAGAACAAAAAAGTAGGTACATATAAATAAAACGACACAATTGCTGGCTATAGCTTTCGGATATTTATTTCATTTGGAACGTTTCGGTTTCATTATCGAAGACCCTTTCCAAGCATTTAAAGAATTTTACGTTGTTTTAATTTTTTACTTGAGCGCGTAGCAGTTTAATTTTCCTTATGAAATGTAAATAATTAATAAATGGTGTTTAGATTGTAATTGCTTGAAAAGCGTCTCCGATAATGGGACTGAAACGTTGCAACTGAAATAAATATTGGACGGCTATAATCAGCAATTGTGTCGTTTTATTTATTAAATTCTCGCTGTTGAAAGAAGCTATAATAAGTAACGATTAACCGAAGTGAACTGCTCAGGTGTATATAGGGATTTAACATGAAAAATCATAAATATGCATTTTTTTTAGAGCAAACATTCATTAAATCAAAAATGATCACTGTTGAATTATCTACATTATATAACGAAAATAATTTTTATGCAACGTCGTGACAAATATGGATAATTTTGGATTATTAATTTTTCAGAAAAAATTATTTTTGAATTTTTTTATGCTCTAAAACCTAAAAGGAAATACATAAATTATAATCGATATAGCTCTTCTCGTGTACGGGGAGGTTCCGAAAGTTTGATGTGGCCCAAATATAAAGAGGCCTAGCTGACACACCTTTAAACGGATCGAAACCAAATTTCAAACTCAAGGTTTTTAAGGGATTTCTTAACCAGATTTTTCTTATTTCCTCCCTACTCCCCTAAATAAGGGTACTTTATTAAAATAGAAAATTTCGATATTCTCCCATTCTGAATTTTTACGAGATAAATGAATGGAGGAATATATTGTAGGGTTATTAATGACATGCCTATTTATGAAATATGATAGAAATCGTTTGTATCGTTTTCGAGAATATCGCAATTTTCTATTTTTGTTTATCAATAAACTACCCTTATTAAGCGGAGCAGGGAGAAAATTAAGAAAAATTTGCTTGAGGATTAAAAACCTTAAGTTTAAAATTTGGTTTCGGTCTGTCTTAAGGTGTCAGTCAGGCCTCTTTATACTTGGACCAAATAAAACTTTCAGATCCTCCCCACATACGAGAAGAGCTATTTCGATTATAATTGAGCTATATCGATTATAATTATACACCTGAGAAGTTCACCACCCCGAATAAATTACAATTTTCTTAATCAATATATAATACATGCTTTAGACCGTTTGATAAACGGCGTATCGAAATAGGATTATAATAATTATTAAAATTGAATTTTTCCACTACGTAACAGGCATTTTCATACATTTCTTCGATACAGTATGTACGTGTATGGCTGTCGAAACCAACTGTATTTAAGTGTTGCATTACGAAAAAAATGTCAGTGTTGTTAACGAAAATAAATTTAATTATTCCAAAAACAGGCGTTATCTTTTCTTCTATGAACAAAACTTTACCAATTTCAAACCTGATACTATTCAGTTCACACCACAAAACAGCAACACATTCATTTATATTAGGAATTAAATTAGAAAAATTAGAAGTATCATTTGAATTAACAAACCATGTAGAACCTAACTTTGTATCATTAAAGAAACCTTTTTTACTTTGAAATCGATAGCACAATTTTAGCTGATGTTTTACCGACAGTGTATAAGGAATATTCACCCTTGAATTTACAACATTTGCATTAGATTTCAATTCTTTGTGTTTGGCCTCGTATCGCATAGACCAAACGTTAACTAAAGGACCTATCACTTTCATTATTGAAGGGTAATGGACCATAAAATGATGTTTTGGTTTTAAATTGTTTTTAAACAATTGTAAATATATAGTATGATGTTCCTCTACTAAAACTGTTAAATATTTAATTGTGTCATTTGTAACGTACCGTCTCAAGACTATGATCAAAATTTCCATTAATAATAAATAGAAATCCCAAACATCATCCCCTTCTGGCACTAAATCGCCGATAATTAAACCAAAACATAAAACCAAAGACGTCATTTCTGAAGCTGATATAATGATCTGATTTTTCTTTAAATCTTGATTCGATATAAGAGGTGGACAGTTTCCGAAATCCTTAAAATTAAAATATTTTATTCGTGCATTCAAAACGTCTAGAGAAAAATATTTCTTCTCTTTTATAAATTTTTGTAATATAAGTGCCATTTCATATCTGCATACGCCTTCTAATATATCGTGCATAATATCACAAGACATATTAACAACATTATGAAAGTATTTTAAATTATTGAAAACACATTCGCTTTTTATACCAAATGTTTTTGTTTCTAAATGCTTATTATAATTATTTATGTCACGTTTAGTTTCATTTTGTTCTATAACTTGGCTCTGAGTTGCTTCCTTAGAAGAAATACAAAAACGACAAAAATTATTAGACGAAAAACTTTCAACATAACCAAGCATTGAATGAATTCCTAAATTGTCACCTAATATCAAAGAAACTGTAAAATAAACTTTTTTGTCACCGCTGTTGGTGGAAATAAGTATGCCCTCTTCTTCTAAATATTTTAATTCACTTAATAAACTACCAAAAACGCTTTTATTGCCAAACTCCACCCTGTCTTGCGAATGAAATAGCTGAGCTAAAAAAATATTTTCCAGTAAGGACGCAAACTGTGGCGGTATTGTTCCTAAACTGAAATAAACACAACCTAATTTGTGTATACCGGAATGAGATCCTAAAGCATTTCCTATTTCGAGGTCGTCAAAATACAAAAACAAAGGTAAAACAGTCTTGTCGTTATAATTATTTTGAATGCTTGACCACAATTCACACTGAATTATATTTGTTTTTAAATTTGACTTACTATTAAGTAATTGAGACATATAATTTTCAATTGTTTCAAAAACTAAAGGTAATTCTAAGAAAGCTGTCAGGACTTTACGAATTGAAATTATTTGACCTTTAATATCGACAATATTTAAAATTGAATTATTTAATTTATTTTTCCTTTGCTGGGAAGTACCAATATAAAAAGCATTTGGTTTTATAAAATTTTTCGAATTTTCAAAAAATTTCAATCTTCTATACTCAGTTTGAATATCATTAAAGGGATTCTGGATTATATTAAACATTTGTAATATTTCATCGACATTTTCTGCAGACTTATCGGAAATTGCTGATAAAATTTTCCTTTTGAACATTTCCATAAAATCCCCGTTAAGAAAATCAGTTGTATAATCAACAATATTTTGTACAGTGCCTCTTGTTAAAGACAATGTACTATAAAACCTTGATAAATATAAAACTGAATTTTGAAAACAATTTTCTTTGACATTTACAACTGTTACATTGGAATCTACAACATCTGTTTGCATGTTATTTTCAGTTTTATTTGTGATATTGGGTATTATATCAGTACTGGCTAGCACCATAGTATTTCTTTTTATTGGCATTTTTAAATAATTTCTATCTTGAGAAATATCAATATGCTTTTTTTGTAAATGCTGTATATATGCATGTATGTTATTAAAATTTCTAAAGCATAATTTTTCCGAGCACACGAAGCTCCTACAAAATTTGTGATTAATTTTTATATGGCATACAAATTTTTTATAATCTGAAAAGTTTACTTTACATTCCGAGCAAATCATTTTTAGTTTAATTTTTTATAATCTGAAAAGTTTACTTTACATTCCAAGCAAATCATTCTTAATTTCTTCCACGTATGGAATTTTTTTATCGTATTTAGTTGTTATTTCATATACCAATAATTGGATTAGAACCCAAATATGTTCAGATTCAAAGGGATAAGTAGTATTGAAAACATGGAAGCTTTTGAAACATATATCTAACGCCTTTTTTACCGATAGCAATTGGTAAATAATTGAATCAATTACAACATAAATTGATGTAATATTTTTAAGATCTCCAACTAAAACTACAAATGGGTGCATAGTGCATCCAAACTGAAGTAATTTCTGTTTTTTTTCTTCAATAAGTTTTTGAATATCCCCTGGTATCTAAAAGTACAGAACAAACTTTTAAAATAGTTCATAAATGCAAAAAAAAAATATTTCATATATACTATAGAAGTTATAAATACCTTTGCCAAAATTAATATGCTCTCCTGGCACTCCAAAACCGATGGTTTCCAATGATTCTTTTTATTAATTTTTCGTCCCTTTGGTGGGATTAACTGCGCTAGTAACTGCAACTGATAGACAGTTCTAAAGTCTGAAAAAAATAATCAATATTTGGTATTAAAAATTTTGATTTCTTTTTTTTTTAATACATCCTACTCGATGCACCCCTAATACTTACCATCACTCAAATCATCGTATTCTTGGGCGTTCAATATTGTGATATTTTCTTTTAATAGATACTTTTTCTTTTCGAAAATTTTAGAAAAAAATGAATCAAAATTATTAAATAATGCCAATTCTTTTCCACTGAATAGAGCTGAAAAGTCTATATCAACCTAGAAAAAAAAACAAACTAACGTACTTACTTAAAAAAATAACCTACGAAAATCAAATTAAAGCCTTGAGTTATAAATCAGCTATTTAAGTATCAAAGTTGATTAATAATAAAAATATATACCAAAGTATGCCCGTTTGTTGCTTTAAATGCAGGCCAGTTATTTATAAATTCGTAAACTTTTTCATGTTTTTCATTACTCCTAATAAGCGTTGTTCTCCGCCAGTAATTTATGACATCCTCCCAGGGTTCTGTATTATTCTTTAGCCAAAGAACTGCTTCTTTATCTGAAATAGCAATTTACAAAAATCATAACCGTTATAGGTATAATTGCATTTATTATTTGTAAAAAAAAATACTATTAGTTAGAGTCCGGCCAAAGCTTCGGCCACAACCAGCTTCGATCACAACCGAAGCTTCGGTCAGTCGGCTAAAACCCGACCAAAGTCAAATGTTGAATTTATTAATATTTGCTCTCAAACTGTGATAAAAGCTGAAGATCTTGGAAACGGCTAAACCAATTTCAAACATTGCTATAAGAACCATCTAGCAAACACCAGCTTTAAATAAAAGAACCTCATTGAAATCAGTTCATCCGTTTTGGAGCTACGATATAGTACTTCTCTTTTTGCATCGGGGGTTAAAAAATACTTCTCGACTTCAACGCAATTGCGTTTAGCTTACATATATATTATAATAAGTATTTTCACTCGCTCTTTTAACATTATACAGGGTGACAATTTGAAAAGTAGCAATGCCTATATCTCAGAAATAAACTAATATTTTTAAAAATCCTCTAAACCGTTTCTAGAATACTCAGGGGGAACCAAATTTATGTACTAACTGAACTACCCCGTCTTTCCCTCTAACCACCAGCCACCACAACTTTAAAAATTTAAAACAGTCAATGAAAAAGCGCCCTTTTTTAACTTACTGTTATAGAAACACAATTTGTATAAACGAACAATTAGTATTCAAATAATTATAATAGGTACCTGAAGAATCAATGGAGGGATTGTCATCAGACTTTGTGGTTTCAATATCTAGTCCAGCACTTTTTAGCGCTCTAATTTTATTTCTGTATTTATCCACTAAACGTCCTCTTGCAATAATGGGCTTGCTTGTTGGTGATTCTCTTTTTTTTACCGGTGAAGTGAAATAAACTGATTTTTGTTCATTAGGAAAAAGCGCTCCAATATCTGATGCGTAACTTCTTAATTGGTCTAATGTAAGAAATCTACAAGAGACATAATTTATACATACACATACCAGTGACCTTCAAACCTGCAAAAAAGCCACTAAAAACTAAAGGGGAAAAATTACAAAATTTTGAGGTCGGCATCAATTTTATTACTAAAATTTTTATATTTTTTAAATATCTACTTTGATTTTATTATAGCGCCGACCTCAAAATTTCATTATTTTTCTCTTTTTAGTGGCCTTTTTTAAGGTAGGTATAAAAAAAACTACTGAACCGATTTAAGTAAAATTCATATGCGGGACCACTCTGAAGGTATGCCCTATTAGTAAATAGAAAAGTAATTATCAAAGTCAGTTAATAAATTCAGGAGATATGGGGGTTACATACATAAAAAATTATTATAGGAAAAAACTATACCGAACCGATTTAATAAAAATTATAGATAATATGGTACCGTTCCGTAAACATTCTGAACCAAACGGAATCAAAACCATTCAAACGGTTAACCCATCAACAAGGTATGGCTGAACAAAAAAATATATATTTCGATTTGATAACCTGTTTTTTTTTTATTTTTTTTATCTGTTAAAAATGAAACTATTTCTCCCTACCGCTTTTCAAAATTTAGAGCATCGTTAATTATGATGTCTACTAAATAATTTCTTGTTATTCTGTCGAGTTTCTTGTTTTTTTTGTATGTGCTTAAGACTATTTTTCCTGTCGCTGTTTGACACAACAATTCATTTAGATTAAAACCTCCTTGGCCTTTTGTTCGTTCAATTAAATCTTCACCAACGTAGGCAAGTTGTCGCCTAACTTTTTTTAAGGGAGGTGTGCCTTCTGGTTCGATAGAAACAGTAGACGTGGAGCTGGTTTCTGCTAAATTATTCTAAAAATGCAAAATTGACTAAAAATGTGAACAGAAAATCATTTAACTTAACGACTGGTAAAATTATTAGTACCATTTCAAAGTTTTGTAAGTGTTGAAAATCCTGTAATTTTTTGTAGAATAAACTTCTAATATGTATTTGTGGAACTAATTCCGCTACCATGTTTTCAGTAAGGTGTTGTAACACTTCTAGTGTTATATTTTCATCTGTAAGATATTTATAATACAATATAGGTATAACCTATTCCATTAAAGTTTGTGTGAAAAGGAAATTTGAACGAAAAAATACAAAATTTGAACTAAGTACAGGTATTTTTATAAACGAATAACGAATTGCTTAACATTTGGACTCAATATGAATGTTAAAAGTACAATTATTTATCGAATCATTATTTAAAGTAAAATAAAATGGGAATAATATAGGTATTAACATATATTTAAATACTGAACGAAGAATCTCTGGAAATGTATATAAAAATGTGCATTTCAGTTGTCAAATGGTTTTTCTACAACTGAAAAAAATGGTACGTTCGAAACAGTAAAAAGTACGAAAAATAAAAACGTGAACTATATCGTCCCTTACAGTCTATTCCATAAATTATTTTAGAAATTTATTTCATCGTCAAAGTTATTGATAAACTTAAATAAACATTTCTTAAAACCTTTAGCACGCAATATGAAAATATCAGGCGTTGTTCATTTGTTAAATATTAATTGAACTTTTCGGTATGAAATAACGAAACTTAATGTCGACATGAACGTAAGCTTTGCTTATTTTTTCGGTATAAAAACAACTTTGAACGCTTTGTTTAAAAAAATATGAAAATAAAATAAATTTTATCCATGGTCAGCGTACTTACCTTGAAACTTCTTAATTAAATTAGGAAACCCCCAGTCATCTAAGAGTTTCTCCATAATATCTCATAGAATAGGTTATATATAAGTGGAAATACACTGCACATACAATAAATTTCAGTCGAAACACAGTCTGCACTTTTGTTAATTATAATAATGGCGATAACGCGAACTTGCGAAGCCTTGAAAATTGTAATTCTCGATATTATATTAAACGTTTTAACTACACGTTTTTTCATTGGCTGCACGAAATAAAACACCTATGGCAGTACAAATGAGAAACTTTGCTATATCCCTATATGTTTATCCCTTTCGTCGTTCACTCGTTTGTAACAAGGACGCTTATTGGCTGGGCACATCACATGGCATTATGATGACGCAATACAATACTTGTTATTGTACTCTAAAAAGCTTATTGTTGATTTATCCAATTAAAACAAATAAAAAATGGAATATTGCCCGATTGGCGATTGCCGACAAAGTTACAAAGTAGTATACTGTTCTGTATATACTATATACATACTTATAAATACATGCACACTATGGCATTTAAAAATTTAACCGCTTTATAAGCATCCTAAAATTTGAATCATGTTGAAATCTGTTATAGCTATAGTAATTAAACATTAATTCATGATTAATTGTAAAATAATCACTGTCATAATTTTATATTGTCATATATATATATTATATAGAACCAATTTTAATTTTCAAGGGACCATTTTAGAATAATTGAGATTTGAGAAATCATTGTAGGTACATACCTAGTTGAAAAAAAAATAGGTTATTTTGAGTACGTTTATTTTTTTTGTAACGAAATTTTTTTGTTTGAAATACCTATAATATTTATTTAAAATTACCATACCTATTGTTCACATTAAACAAACACTTTTTATTGGTCTAACAAAGTTGTATTTTTTCTCGCAAAAATATACATTTATTTGTTTTAATCAAATTTTTGTCAGTCTAAATGATTAGTTTGTTTCATTTAAATAAAAAAAAATTGTTGTTATAAACATTTCGGTTTGTTCACTTCAAATAAGGTATGTTTATCGCAAACAAACGTTGCTTAGTTCAATTAAATGTCTCAATTCGATTTAAACAAATTAATTATTTAAATAGACTACTTCAATTTGTTTAATTCAAGCATGGAATGATTGAGCCAAACATCATTTTGTCAGACCAACAAAATAAAAGCTGACTGTATATATTTGTTTGCGACAAGTAATCCTTTTTCTCAGTGTATACAAACAATTCCAGTCTTGAAGCAATAATAATTGTGACCATTTTTTTTTGTTAAATAATGTTGGGGGCGGTCTGCATCCCTCCTATACCGCTATCTAGCAAAATCCTTTGCACAAATATAAGTCCTTGAGTCTTGAATAAATAACACCTGAAAATTGTCACTAGCTCTCGGTCTATCGTCCCACTGACCTATTACAAACTTTTTATAGCGTCTTTGTTTGATGGGAAAAAACTGTAATCTGTTAGAAGCGTAGGTACGATGACGTGAAGAATGGTCATCCCCGCTTGCTGATTAGAACTACTGTTTTGATACTTCCGCGTCAAACCTAACCAAACACATCATTTACAACGGCTTGTGTCGCAACTGTCATTACTGGCACGTGCTCTAAACGGGAGCGGTTGGTGTCATCCCTTATTAGTGTATTTGCCATATGGCACATACACTATTGGCGTCGGTCGGATGGCGGGACCTAGGGGTCGGACCAAAATTTCTCGACGTTTCATAGCCTCCTGAACACTTTGGCACCATTTTTGGAAAAGTCTGTTTATATATGTATATATATATATATATATATATTTATATATATATATATATGTGCGGGCTATAACTTTCGAAAGAGTTAATTGATTTTGACGAAATTTGGTAGGCACGTTGAAATCCATCACCGCACGAAGCCTATTTAAAATGGGCCCAATCGGACTATTTTAAGGGTGGTTTTTAGGGGTTGAAAAATGTTTTTGGGCCCAAAAATGCCGAAAAAATTCTCAGAATTGTTTCAAAATTGAAATTTAACCTTTTAATAAAGATCAAAATGTGCTGCTAAAATTTTAATAAATTCGGCCCGACAGGACCGGACTTACAAATTTTATGAAAACACTAGTTTGCGGATAGTGCTTTACTTACTGAAGGGTGTATTTAATTTGGTACCGAGGTTGCATTGATAAAAATATTGAAATTAAGAAAAAAAATATTATTTTAAGGGATGTATTAAGGGGTTAAATTTTTTATTTTGTTCAAAAACAAACTTAAGTTCACATAATAAAGCCACAATGCCAGTATTAGCAAATACACTATATTGTCGGCAGGGTTTTGGCACTGCGACCCGAGTTTTTCTTAATCCTTATCAGTCATGCAAAAGAGTAAGATAGCAAAATGGTTGTAATGATGAGAGGGTGGGATATAATCATTAGTCAACTGTGATTGGCTGACCTAAAGTTCATGTCACTTTGATAGCGCAGCTTGTAAAAAAAACACACTTTTGGGAATTTATATTAGAAATCGTGTCCATCGTGATTATAATAAGTAATTAATATTAATTTTCATAAATATTGTTATTTTTACGTACCTATGTACTCGAAAAAGTTTAAATCTATAGACGAAACGTCGTACATTTAATTTAATAAATTAAATATTTTGTCCACTATCCTGCGATTTTTCTTAATTTTACTTTTGGGAATTTTTATTGGCACCCTAAACTTCGGAAAATTTTTCAAAAAAATTTGTTTTATAGCCTGTTTGTAATGTAGATTCTAACGCTCAAAAGAAAAAAATGTGGACCGACCACATTGTTTCTTGGAAAAAGACAACTTGTAGACTGTACATACTTATACCAAGTAAAAAGTGTAAAGATCGTTTCGCAATGGGTCTTCAGGACACGTGTAAATGCAGACAACTTTATTTACCCTAACGCTGACG
>JBDIXK010000245.1:0-13640 GCA_039654895.1 Mongoloraphidia duomilia
CTCCATAAGTATGCATAGTTTTATCCAGATCGAAGCAAATTTATAGGGAAAAATTAAAAAATCTTAAAACGCTAAAATCTCCGAAACTAAAAGAGATAGACGATTTTTGTCAACGGGAATCGATTCAGCGTGTTTTTCTCCATAAGTATGCATAGTTTTATCTAGATCAAAGCAAATTTATAGGGAAAAATTAAAAAATCTTAAAACGCTTATATCTCCGAAACTAAAAGAGATAGATGATTTTTGTCAACGGGAATCGATTCAGCGTGTTTTTCTCCATAAGTATGCATAGTTTTATCCAGATCGAAGCAAATTTATAGGGAAAAATTAAAAAATCTTAAAACGCTAAAATCTCCGAAACTAAAAGAGATAGACGATTTTTGTCTCCGGGAATCGATTCAGCGTGTTTTTCTCCATAAGTATGCATAGTTTTATCCAGATCAAAGCAAATTTATAGGGAAAAATTAAAAAATCTTAAAACGCTAAAATCTCCGAAACTAAAAGAGATAGACGGTTTTTGTCAACGGGAATCGATTCAGCGTGTTTTTCTCCATAAGTATGCATAGTTTTATCCAGATCAAAGCAAATTAATAGGGAAAAATTAAAAAATTTAAACGCTTATATCTCCGAAACTAAAAGAGATAGACGATTTTTGTCAACAGGAATCGCTTCAGCGTGTTTTTCTCCATAAGTATGCATAGTTTTATCCAGATCGAAGCAAATTTATAGGGAAAAATTAAAAAATCTTAAAACGCTAAAATCTCCGAAACTAAAAGAGATAGACGATTTTTGTCAACTGGAATCGATTCAGCGTGTTTTTCTCCATAAGTATGCATAGTTTTATCCAGATCAAAGCGAATTTATAGGGAAAATTAAAAAATTTTAAAACGCTAAAATCTCCGAAACTAAAAGAGATAGACGATTTTTGTCAACGGGAATCGATTCAGCGTGTTTTTTTCCATAAGAATGCATACTTTTATCCAGATCAAAGCAACTTTAAAGGGAAAAATTAAAAAATCTTAAAACGCTTATATCTCCGAAACTAAAAGAGATAGACGATTTTTGTCAACGGGAATCGATTCAGCGTGTTTTTCTCCATAAGTATGCATAGTTTTATCCAGATCAAAGCGAATTTATAGGAAAAAATTAAAAAATTTCAAAACGCTAAAATCTCCGAAACTAAAAGAGATAGACGATTTTTGTCAACGGGAATCGATTCAGCGTGTTTTTCTCCATAAGTATGCATAGTTTCATCCAGATCGAAGCAAATTTATAGGGAAAAATAAAAAATCTTAAAACGCTAAAATCTCCGAAACTAAAAGAGATAGACGATTTTTGTCAACGGGAATCGATTCAGCGTGTTTTTCTCCATAAGTATGCATAGTTTTATCCAGATCGAAGCAAATTTATACTGAAAAATTAAAAAATCTTAAAACGCTAAAATCTCCGAAACTAAAAGAGATAGACGATTTTTGTCAACGGGAATCGATTCAGCGTGTTTTTCTCTATAAGTATGCATAGTTTTATCCAGATCAAAGCAAATTTATAGGGAAAAATTAAAAAATCTTAAAACGCTTATATCTCCGAAACTAAAAGAGATAGACGATTTTTGTCAACGGGAATCGATTCAGCGTGTTTTTCTCCATAAGTATGCATAGTTTTATCCAGATCAAAGCGAATTTATAGGAAAAAATTAAAAAATTTCAAAACGCTAAAATCTCCGAAACTAAAAGAGATAGACGATTTTTGTCAACGGGAATCGATTCAGCGTGTTTTTCTCCATAAGTATGCATAGTTTCATCCAGATCGAAGCAAATTTATAGGGAAAAATAAAAAATCTTAAAACGCTAAAATCTCCGAAACTAAAAGAGATAGACGATTTTTGTCAACGGGAATCGATTCAGCGTTTTTTTCTTCATAAGTATGCATAGTTTTATCCAGATCAAAGCGAATTTATAGGGAACATTAAAAAATTTTAAAACGCAAAAATCTCCGAAACTAAAAGAGATAGACGATTTTTGTCAACGGGAATCGATTCAGCGTGTTTTTTTCCATAAGTATGCATACTTTTATCCAGATCAAAGCAACTTTATGGGGAAAAATTAAAAAATCTTAAAACGCTTATATCTCCGAAACTAAAAGAGATAGACGTTTTTTGTCAACGGGAATCGATTCAGCGTGTTTTTCTCCATAAGTATGTGTCATGGAACAGTTCATGACAACAGATAATATTCTTTATCTAAGGTTGCCAATGCTAATTTATATTCATACTCTATGGTTGCGCGCTCGTTTTAATTCCGGTGCGACGTAATTCATTATCATTGCCAAGTGCCTCTTGTGATCGGCTTGATGTCGATTCTTTCTAGTTTGCTTGAACCGCAGCTCGCAGCCAGTATCGCCGAGACGGAATCACATATTATTACACCTAAAACTTACCGACCCTTTGGTTGGTTGCCGCTAGCTTCAGTGGCGAGGGAGTGGATCCATTAGAACTTAATACTTTTAAGACAATATCCCAAAAACGGATGACTTTTGGCCGACCCGTAGTTGTACATAGATGTTAAAGAATTATAAATAGTTGTTTAATATTTTCAATGGGCGCCAGAGACGGTTATATACAAACTCTATCGGATCACCGACTCTTAATCCAAAATACGAGGGAAGCCAAAAGTTTATCGACACAACAACAATACATTAATGAGACGATAACTTCATAAACAAATGTCAGTTTTATTTAAGGAAATTATATGCAAAAGTTACAAAACATCAATAAAACTTCAATTAAAGTATCAACATTATTATAGTTCGTACTAGTTCGACAATGTTTGAGTACACGACGCAATACCTTAAAATTTAATAAATACGACACTATTGATAACCACTATAGCAGGATAAATACGACACTGCTCATAGCCATTACAATAGATACATAATATCGACACTATACGAAGTCGCAAACATAAACACGACACTATTGAAAACCACTATAGCAGGATAAATACGACACTGCTCATAGTCCCTTCAACAGGTACATAGTATCGTCACAACAAAAATTCGTAAACACGTTAATTCGCAAATATACGGTACTCAAACATACGAGCGTAAACAATACATTCGCGGAACTTTAACAACGCGAAATAGTACGACTATTCATCAATTTAAACAGAAAAGTAATGCATCAATTATTATCTGAGAAAATAGTTATTCAACTCTGAACTTGGAATTACGAAATGACAAACGTAAGCATCGTATTACATTAATACAACAAATACAAAGAATATTCAGAACATAACCTCATTTGTGTTTGATCGACCAAAACAAACTAAACGTTACCAGAAATTAGATACATAATATTATAGATAACATTATCGGAAAAATGAACTAAAGTTAAATATATAAAATATTTTCATATTCATAGATCGAGTCAAAATCTTAAAATGCGCGTAAGTAACGTACGAAACAGCATAACCGTAACTGACCAGTCGCAAACATATATTTGAGTCACAATGAATAACCGAGATTATCGACTCAATCTAATATACGACACTTATAGCATTAAAACACAATAAAGTAAATTATTTCATATTCGATATTGACATATGACATTTAAAACATAATGACTGAAATTTTGAAGTTGTATTGAGATTGATAAAACAAGTTTCGTTAATATCAAAAAAAAAGTATTTGATAACAAATACGGTAACTAAAAAAATAAGAAAAAGACGGCAAAATAGTGATTTCTTAAACTTGAAAACTTTCAAACACCAATATTGACACAAACAGTGTACTGATTCAGAAACTAAAATGTCGTTCTTATGGTAATCAGTTTAAATGCAAATTTCTGTTGATCGAAACTACATTTGCTAGGATACCAGCGGAATAAATAAGATGAAAACAAATCACTCACAGTTTGAATCCAGACGTCAAAATTACTGAATTGAAATTAAATTTTCACCTGGCGAAATTTCTTGATCAGGTTTACCACTCCAACGTAATTTTACACGTTAACAGGAATCGGTAGCATCTTAGACGATAGTAGTCTCCGTACATAATTATCCATGAATATTTTCCAACAGAAGTATCCCACCAATGGAACCAGCACCAATCATAAGAAACAATCCTAAGAACCAATCCTAATAACCAATCCTAAGAACCAATCCTAAGAACCAATCCTAAGAACCCTATAAAACAGTAAACATCCACATTAAAGAAAAACTATCGTCAAATCAAAATAGTTTCTTACCGCTTGTATACCCACCTTTTATTTAAGGGTAAAAACCGTAACTTCAGCAAAGAACTTCGTGAACAACGATTAACCACAGTATATCACTTCCTGAGTGAATTCCACTATCAATTCAAAAGTTTTCTTCAGTATTTCCAAAAATAACGATTGTTATTATCCAGCTTGAAAAATAACAACCGGGATGGAGGCCGTCACCATTCCAACAAAAAAAAAGGAAACGAAACTTCCAAAGCAGTCTGAATCAAAACAATAATTAAAAACGTGACAATCAGTCACTCACCGCCATCGAACGATAGACATAAGTACTAAAACAATCGCGGATCTATTTAAAAAAATCATAAACAGATATACAAAATTTCCAGGTCAGCACCAACTAAAAATTCGTCTTCGTTAAAAATAAGTTTACTTTGACAAAACAAAATTGTAATTCTACCAAATTTAATATTGTGTCAATTATGTCGTAACAATATCTCGGGACGAGCTGGGGTTTTATGGATAATTATCGCCCATCGGAGTCCCCCAGAGCTTTAATTATCTTCAATTAATCAAAAACAGCTAAGTAGATATTTGTAAATAATTTAGAACTAATATAAGTGATGAATGAATGTTGCGTGAAAATTATAAGCATGAGTTTATAACATGGCCGTCTGCCATTTTAGAATAAAAAATTTCATAAAAATAAAATAAATGATTAATGCTGTCAGCAGCGTCATTTACGATATTACGTTTAATTATAGATAAAATTTAATATATAAAATTTAATATTTTAATATAACCTGTTGATCAGTGTTGTATTTTAAAAATACACCGACCACGTGTATGATAATAATTGTGGAATAAAATCTGGATATATTTTGCCAATCATATACAATCAATTCATGGCATAGTTGTATTTTAACAGAATTGAATTTAATATAAAATTAATCAAAGATATTTTGATTCGCACACGCGATTTGATAATCAGAATAATATGGCCTTAACAAACCAATGTATAGTAGAATGAAGTATCACCAATTTGGTATATCACCAATCTTTACAAATTGGTGGAATTTGTTAATGAATTAATTGAGATAAGATTATACTGTTCTTTTGATCGATAATTTTAACCTATAAGAATCATCTGTCTATTTTCTTATGTCACAGATGGGTTATTCTCACCTGTGTTTAACTAAGGTAATTTTTCATTATTATCAACTAATTTTGGTTTCTATTGTGATCTAGTGTGTTTATAAAGAGATTGCACTATTTTTTGATTAATTTTTCATGTAACTTTGGTTGCCTACCGCTTATTATAATTTCGGTAGACATCATATTAATTCTTTTTTCACTTAAATTTTATACATTTTTGTATGGACAATTTTCTTATTGACAGCGACCACAGACGGTAGTTCCTGCGAATTATTTCCTTACCTATGTTAACACTTAATGGTCATAGAAAATAGCATATTAACAATTAACAAGATAACTGATTTACTCAAATAAATGAATTTGAGTTTCTTTCGGTTCCTTATTAACAATTAACAATCTTATAATCCTGTAGTGGTTTTTTGACTATCAGACGTGACTACACCTTTTCTTTGACGGTTGTTTCACTTCACTTCGTTAACCATATTTATACCATATCACGGACTACTATCACTTTAACAGACAGCTTTTTAACGTATTACTCTTTATTAACTACTTTGTCAGTAACTTCTTATTATTTGCCTTCCTCTTTATACACTAGGTTACATATTAACTCTAATTGTGCATCTTCATAATTGATAAAAATTGTTCAGTACCAATCTAAGATTTTGATACAGATAGAGATTTGTAAATTATAATGCTCTTCAGCGGTTTTCAACTTTTTAATGTGTTGAGTTAAGCAGTATGTCTGCTTAACTGATTTAAATTGTTATTGCAGTAACGTTTGTGATTTGTAAAATTCTTGTTAAATTTATAGCAAGTTAATATATTATGATTGTTAAAGATACATAAAATTGTTTTTTTCATGTATGAATGAATTAATTGATGAGAACCTTTGGATCTGAATAAGTTTAGTGAAGATTGTTCGAATCAATCTAAGACATTTTTGTTCAACTAAGCATCTCTCACTGTTAATATTAGAACAGTGAACTTCGTTAAAATAAGTATAACCTTTTGTAGAAAACATATTTCACTTTGTCTCGATAACAAGGACCCTCAATTGAAGTTCCACCCCTTTCTTTCAACACTTTGGACGAGTAAACATCCAAAGATAAATTAATGTGGGGAACCCAACCCTACCTTTATGCTGATAAAACTCGAACATCCAAGCCCCCAGGGGGAACATTGGAATGTCGTTGTTTATCGCAATTGCATTACAATGTTCTTTGGGAATTGGCGAACCCAGGGAAACCCGAGCACGCACCAGTCGGTTGTGTACCCGGCTGGGTGATTCATTTAGGGACTATTATGAAGGAAGGACAGTCGCAACTTTTTTTCTTCTTCTGTTCTTCCCTCTTTTTTGTTGTTGATAGCGGTCTTGTCCCTCCGTTATGGGTACACTTTTGTTGCTGTCCTTTGTTTGTAGTAGTCCCTAATAGTACACCTGCGTGTTTGCCGTGCGCGGTGACCCGTAAGGCGGAAAAGAGGATCCTGGCAGTTGAGGTTCGCCTGGGTGCACCAACACACTGCTTTGGCCTCCGCTTCGCTGTAAACGGGCGGCTAGACCTAACCCAGTCTAGTCAATCGGCTAACGTCGTGTTTATATAGTATTCCGGCGGGGTGAGCCAGTGTCTTTGGATGGAGTGGCGCCGTCTCTTGAGCTGACTATATCACCGTGTAGCCCTGGCGCTCTGTACCGGTTTGCGGTCATCGTCCCCTTGTTGGGCTCCGTGGTGGGTGGGGAGCACGGTTGATGAATATAAAAAAACTATTATGGAAAATTTCCCCCCATTAAATAGCCCTCCCTCTAAGAGAGGGCGTAAAGATGGTAATTTGGATTTATTATTTGGTAATGACCTGGCGAATGTTACTCCTTGTAACAAATATTTGATAATGACTAAGGTAACTGGAAACTTCAATGGCGACAGTCCCTTTTACATTAATAAACATCTTGATGGCTTGTTTGGAACTTTTCTAAGTGTTAAAAAGTTGCGTGATGGATCTTTATTAATTGAAACATCTTCCCAGCATCAAGCTCAAAAGGTATTGGCATGCAAAAATATAAAAGGTGTCGACATGTGCACAGACGTACCGGTAAAAGTAGAATTACATAAGCAGCTGAACTTTTCTAAAGGCATTATTTATTGTTTCGATCTTCTTAACTGTACAGTTGAAACAATAAAAGAGGAACTTAAAGACCAAGGTGTTACAGACGTATACAGAATTCACGCACGTAGAGACGGTCAATTAGTACCTACACCGTCTCATATTCTTACGTTCTGTACACCGCAGCCTCCGCCATCAATTAAAGCAGCATTCTACTCTTTGAAAGTACGTCAGTATATACCATCTCCCTTGCGCTGTTACAAATGTCAAAAGTTTGGACATTCGCAGAACAATTGTAGCTTTGCCAGTCTCTGCGACAATTGCGGCCAACCTCTGCATGAGGATATTCCATGCAAAAGGGTGTCGCATTGCGTTAATTGCGACGGAACCCACTCTGCAAGATCTAGAGAATGTCCACAATATAAAGTGGAGTTCAAGATCCAAGAGATCAGAACAATTGAAAAAATTTCTTTTGCAGAGGCCAAGCGCAAGTATCGAGAAACTGTCCCTTCCTTTACACGTTCGTTTGCAACCATTGCTGCCGCTCCTGTTGTCAAAGTAGACATGTCAACACAGACATGTGACATGTCTACACAAACCGAAGTTTCCCCATCAAATTCTAAAGTTGTTGCCAAAAAAATAAATAAAAACAAAAGCAAAATAAGTCCGGATAGTAGATCACGATCGCCAGTTAAAAAGGCGAAATCACCAGTAAAATCTCTTGTTGGAAAGAGTCAGACATCTCCGGTCAAGAAAACTAAGGTTATCTTGAACCGGGATAATAGTCATAAAATGACTATAACTCACACTCGCATCGACCATAGCAGCAGTGCAGACTCTGCTATGGAAGAAGACATAAGCAGACCTCCTCATCATCGGTCTGATGCAGCGAGGAAAAAAATGAGGTAGCTTTTTTCTTCTTTATAATAAACATTCACTTTCTTACAGTGGAACATGAACGGTTTTTATATTCATTTCAGTGAATTGAAACTCCTCCTTAATGATCATAATGCTACTGCTATTAGTTTACAGGAAACACATCTAAAAGACACAAACACTCCGGTTCTTCGTGGTTTTACGATTTATCGTAAAGATAAACTATTTGTGGAACGTGCCAGTGGCGGAGTGGCAGTTTTAGTCCGAAATAATGTGTTTTCCGAAAATGTCCCATTACAATCTGACTTACAGGTCATCGCTGTCAGACTTTATGCGCCGAATCCGGTAACTTTGTGTTCAATATACATTCCTCCATCAGAACAACCGACACTTGCAACCATTGCGTCTGTTATAGACCAACTTCCACGCCCCTTTATCATCATGGGGGATTTTAATGCCCACAATCCCACTTGGGGTTCTAATCATGTGGATGCTCGTGGAAGGCTAATGGAGACGTTGATTCTGAATAAAAACTTGGTCGTATTGAACACAGGTTCCAATACACATTTCTCGGCTGCAAATGGGACATTTTCCGCTATAGATCTTACTCTCTGCTCTTCTTCTATCGCCCCATCCTGTGAATGGGAAGTAAATGCCGATTTTTGTAGCAGTGACCATTTCCCAATCATTTGTCGTCTTCTTTCATTCCATGTGGATGAAAGACGCTCCCCGAAGTGGAAAATAAAAGACGCTAATTGGTCACACTTTCAAAAAGTACTAAATGTCGGCGAAATGAACTTTGGCAATGTCGATGCTGCTGTAGAGCATTTCACGGATGCGGTCATCGAGGCAGCTTTAGCTGCAATTCCACGCACGTCAACAACACCGCGACGTGTGCCTGTTCCCTGGTGGAATCAGGCTTGTCGGGATGCCATCCGTGAACGTCGTAGAGCTCTCCGTCGCTTCAAAAATAATATGACGGATGAAAATCGTGTAATTTTCATGCAAAAGCGTTCCATTGCCAGACGTATCATAGCAGAGAGTAAGAAGCAGTCATGGAGTGAGTTTGTTTCCACTGTAAGAAGTTCTACTCCCGCCCGCGAAGTGTGGGAGAAAATTCGGAGGATCTCTGGCAAACAGAGTTTCAATTACATTTCTGGATTGGTAATGGGAAATGACATAATTACGTCGCCTGATGAAGTCGCCGATCACATGGGCTCATGCTACGCAAAAGTCTCGAGTTCCGCAAACTACCTTGAGCGTTTTTCTGCTCAGAAAAATCAAGCAGAACAAGTTGCATTAAACTTATCCTCAGAAAATGAGGAGAACTACAACGCACCTTTCTCCTCGTGGGAACTGCAGTCGAGTTTGCATGATTGCCATGATACTTCTCCAGGATCTGACGATATTCATTACCAATTTTTGAAAAAGCTACCTCCCTCCGGATTGATATTCCTTCTCAAGATGTTTAATTTAATCTGGTACACCAATACGTTTCCTACCGCTTGGTGTAATTCTATTGTAGTGCCGTTGTTGAAGCCCGGTAAAGACCGGAAACAAGCATCAAGTTATCGTCCTGTCTCACTGACTAGCTGTTTATCAAAACTCCTCGAACGTATGATCAACCGACGATTGGTTTGGATTCTTGAATCCAGACGATTGATCACGAATGCCCAGTGTGGCTTTCGTAAGCACCGTTCAACTATGGATCATCTAGTCAGGTTAGAGTCCGCAATACAGGACGCTTTTCTTAACAAGCAGCACTTGGTAGCGGTCTTTTTCGACCTTGAAAAGGCTTACGACACTACATGGCGGTATGGAATACTCCGAACATTACATAATTGGGGTATCAGAGGACATCTTGGAAATTTTATAAATAATTTTTTATTCGAGCGCTACTTCCAAGTCCGTATCGGCAACACTTTGTCTAGTGTCTTTGTACAGGAGAATGGTGTTCCACAGGGTTCGGTTCTTAGTGTCACTTTATTTTCCATCGCTATTAATGGCATAATTGACAGCATTCCATCGTCTGTAGAGTCATCGCTCTATGTTGATGACTTGGCGATCTACTGCTCGTCAAAGTACATTCGCACTGCACAACGTCACCTGCAGTTGGCCATTAATAGCATTCAGAACTGGACAACCAACAATGGGTTTAAATTTTCTGTGGGGAAAACCCAGTGTGTGCACTTTTGCCGCATTCGTAGTTGTTATCAAGAACCATTCTTATATCTATATGACACTTTGATTTCTGTACAAGACACTGCTCGATTTTTAGGACTCACTTTTGACCGGTCGTTGAATTGGAAGGCTCATTTTAATATTTTAAAGAGGAAATCGATGTCTTCCCTGAATATTTTAAAAATTTTATCCAGCACCACGTGGGGTGCAGACCGTACGGTTTTGCTACGAATTTATCGTGCAGTCGTACGGTCTAAATTGGATTACGGTAGCATTGTGTACGACTCGGCGCGTGAGTCGTACATTAGGACGTTAAACGCTGTTCATCACGCCGGAATACGTTTGTCAACCGGAGCGTTCCGATCCAGTCCTGTTGTTAGCATTGCCGCTGAATGCGGAGAGCCTCCGCTGAACATCCGGCGGAAACGGAATATGCTATCCTACGTCTCTAAGCTCCGTAGTCAACCTGATCACCCAACTTACAGTTGCGTATTTCAACCAAGGTTTTCTTCTCTGTATAGACGGAGAAGAAATGCAACACGTCCTCTCGGTATCAGGTTGACTTTTCTCCTAGATGAACTTCCGTTGGCACTTCCTAGAACTCTTAAAGTCGGCCGTAATTCTGTGCCCCCGTGGCTAATTCCTCAGCCCGTCATCGACATGTCACTTTCCATTCATCCTCGAAATTCAACAACTCCAGAGCTCTATCGCCAGCTTTTCCTGGCATGGCTGAATCAGAATCGAGACTACCGTTCCGTTTACACGGATGGTTCGAAGTCTCTCGACCGAGTTGGTTGCGCGTTCGTCACCGATAACGCCAGTGTTGGATATAAGTTGTCTCAAGAGTGCAGTATTTTTACTGCAGAGTTATATGCAATCTTGCAGGCCTTGAGACATGTGCACGGTCCGCACAAATATGTTATTTGCAGCGACTCTTTGAGTTCTCTACAGGCATTGCAGCGTTCCTACCCCAGCCATCCTCTGATTTGTTTGATACAGGACAAGTTATATTCCCTAAAAAGAGGTGGAACAACTGTCCGGTTTTGTTGGGTTCCCGGCCACATGGGAATCGCTGGCAATGAACTAGCTGACACTGCAGCTAAGGACGCTGCAAATAACGGTCAGAGCGTGTTTTGCGTTATCGGTGACGACCTTAAGAACGTACTGATTTCAGCCGTGAAGCAGCTCTGGAAGGATGAATGGAGTGCTGTCGATGAAAACAAGTTAAAATCCATAAAGTCTACAGTTGACCCATGGTTCACATCTTGCCGTCCCTCCAGGTGGGAGGAAGTGGTCCTTACACGGCTGCGCATCGGTCACTGTAGACTTACACATGGTTTTTTGATGGCTCGTGAGGAACCGCCCCTCTGTGAAACGTGTGACACTCGCGTTACCGTTTCGCATATTTTAATCGAGTGTATCCAGTTTAGGGACACACGACAGCAGATCGGATTGTCAGGTGATCTGTCTGTTGTTTTAGGAAATGATCCTGACAATGTCGATCTGCTGTTTAGATTTTTAAAAGAAACCGGTCTTGACCGGTTTATCTGATTTTATTTATTTGTGTACATTTGGGCCCCTTTACAGCCTTTATGGTTTTTTACATTATATCTTACTACATTGTATTGTATGACACTTTTTATTTGTACTTGTGATTGTTTTGCTTTGTTGTATGTTAACTTTTGATTTTGCTTTTGTTTTTATTTACATTTATTGTTTTAGACGCTAATGACCTCAGTTGTCGGGCGTCTATAATTTACAATTCATTCGAACATCCAAATTCAGTTATAATTTGTAATTGTCGACAGCATAAAAATTATTCCACCACATATGCATAGTTTTATCCAGATCAAAGCGAATTTATAGGGAAAAATTAAAAAATTTCAAAACGCTAAAATCTCCGAAACTAAAAGAGATAGACGATTTTTGTCAACGGGAATCGATTCAGCGTGTTTTTCTCCATAAGTATGCATAGTTTTATCCAGATCGAAGCAAACTTATAGGGAAAAATTAAAAAATCTTAAAACGCTAAAATCTCCGAAACTAAAAGAGATAGACGATTTTTGTCAACGGGAATCGATTCAGCGTGTTTTTCTCCATAAGTATGCATAGTTTTATCCAGATCAAAGCAAATTTATAGGGAAAAATTAAAAAATCTTAAAACGCTTATATCTCCGAAACTAAAAGAGATAGACGATTTTTGTCAACGGGAATCGATTCAGCGTGTTTTTCTCCATAAGTATGCATAGTTTTATCCAGATCGAAGCAAATTTATAGGGAAAAATTAAAAAATCTTAAAACGCTAAAATCTCCGAAACTAAAAGAGATAGACGATTTTTGTCAACGGGAATCGATTCAGCGTGTTTTTCTCCATAAGTATGCATAGTTTTATCCAGATCAAAGCAAATTTATAGGGAAAAATTAAAAAATCTTAAAACGCTTATATCTCCGAAACTAAAAGAGATAGACGATTTTTGTCAACGGGAATCGATTCAGCGTGTTTTTCTCCATAAGTATGCATAGTTTTATCCAGATCGAAGCAAATTTATAGGGCAAAATTAAAAAATCTTAAAACGCTTATATCTCCGAAACTAAAAGAAATAGACGATTTTTGTCAACGGGACTCGATTCAGCGTGTTTTTCTCCATAAGTATGCATAGTTTTATCCAGATCAAAGCAAATTTATAGGGAAAAATTAAAAAATCTTAAAACGCTAAAATCTCCGAAACTAAAAGAGATAGACGATTTTTGTCAACTGGAATCGATTCAGCGTGTTTTTCTCCATAAGTATGCATAGTTTTATCCAGATCAAAGCGAATTTATAGGGAAAATTAAAAAATTTTAAAACGCTAAAATCTCCGAAACTAAAAGAGATAGACGATTTTTGTCAACGGGAATCGATTCAGCGTGTTTTTTTCCATAAGTATGCATACTTTTATCCAGATCAAAGCAACTTTATAGGGAAAAATTAAAAAATCTTAAAACGCTTATATCTCCGAAACTAAAAGAGATAGACGATTTTTGTCAACGGGAATCGATTTAGCGTGTTTTTCTCCATAAGTATGCATAGTTTTATCCAGATCGAAGCAAATTTATAGGGAAAAATTAA
>JBDIXK010000246.1:0-13520 GCA_039654895.1 Mongoloraphidia duomilia
CACAAAATACTTGCATAAAAGAAGTCTTGTGTTGAAAAAAAGTTATTTTAAACTTAAAAAAGATTCTCTTTTCTCCTACCTAGGCCGAAAGTTCGTATTTTCGTCCCTGCCAAGCGGGAACAAGTCGCTCTTTATTCATTATAGCACTGAAAAGCGTTACATAATAGTCACAAGTTAATAAACGGTCATTTAAGATCCGCAAAACATATATGAAAAAACACTAAAAGCGTGTATGTGTTGAAAAAAATAAACTTTTTGCCATACCCACTACAAAATACAGTAGAACCTCGATAAGTTAAAGTTCAAGGGAAACGTCAAAAAAGTTTGAGTTATAGAGTTTTTCACTTAAAAATGGTTTAAGTGAAGGAGGTTTTAAAGGCTCATATTTTTACTTAGTGAGGTTTCGTTTATGTGTGTCACCATGTGCTGTGCAGTTGTCTATAAAAAAAAGAATTTTTTTTTGGCAGTAATAAATACAATGACCTTGGTAGAACTTCAAAGGAATATTAACATAATCAATAATTAGTGTACAGTCCAAACTAACAGCCATCTGATGAACACGTGCAAGGAATAAAAAAAACAAAACATCAGATTTCTACCTACTGTCTACAACCTTTTGTTTGCACATTCACTTAAAATGAGTCACTGATACATATAAATACTTTCTGTTATGGAGGTCGCCAAGAAACTCCTTTGACTTACTGAGGGCCAATGCTCAAATTATTCGTTTGACTTGTAGAGGCTCCTTATTTTAAGTAAAGGAGGTTTCAGGCCCTGAAGGGAAGGGAATACATAACTTTTTTAACTTATAGAGGTTTTTACGTTATCGACGTTTGAGTTATCGAAGCTCTACTGTAGCTACTTTCGATGTATGTATAGCGGCCTTTAATAAGTCATTTAACAGACAGGTGTGCGGAAAGTGTTGCCCTTGCCATAGCAACTTGTTTATTCCCTCTATACGCCTGCCATTACTTACTCCCGAACTTCACTGCATACTGTAGAAGTAAAAATGGCGACGCAAATGAACTGTCAAATTTTTTTGAAAATGAAATGGAAAAGAGGTATTTTCAATTTTGTAGTGGGTGTGGCAAAAAATACCATATATATCTCGTGCGTACAATAGTATTATGACTCGTGTGACTGTAAAAACTCGCTACCGCTCGTTTTTACATACTGTCATCACTCGCCGTAATATAGTCCATAACACATCTAGATATACAATCTACTACTAACGCACTCCTTGATATAAAGTAATACTGTTTTGTTTTATTTTAAAACACGCGTGTGTTAAATAGTAGGTACTTTATAGATTATTTTGCTATAATGTCACTAATGAAATATTTATTTAAATTGTATTTTATTTGCTTAAAATTAAACTTTTATAGCAGTTGTTGCAAAAAATGTTCTTGTAACGCGTGGGTAAAGTGACGAAACTGACAGTCGCGATTTTATAATATTCTCGTACCTAAGGTTATGTTGCATTTTTCGGCTCGAAGGGTAAACTCACACTCGTTCTGGTATAAATGCAACATAACCTTAGGCTCGTATAGCAACATCGCGACAGTCATATAATCCGTCACTTTAGACACTTGTTGCATACCTATTAAACTGTTTACGCTAGAAATATCACTTAAACCGCCCTTTATACCGCTGATTTTGAGACATTTCAAATTATTTTTGATATGATTAGAATAAATAGAAAGCAGTATAATAAGGCCGGGTTGAAAATCGTGCCAGATTGCAATCCCTAATCTTTGAGTATAATGCCGAGACGATACCGATGCTAAGAAAGTATCGGTCAATAGGCCTCGCTAGTTTTGTGATTTAGATGGTCTCTGTCTCGATTTGCTACTTGTATTAACTAACTTAGTTCCAGCAGTGCCGTCCCAAGAGTAGGGCAAGCGGAGCGACCACTTCAGGCGCCGGGTCAAGAAAGGCGCCGAAATGATACAATGGCGGAAACAAGATTCGACTCGTCATCTAACTATTATCGTTACTTTTTGGATTCTACAAGTACGGCAGTTCCTTCTCTTATATTTTCAGTACGTTTTTAGTTTTTGGAAAATTCAAATCGACTAGAAAGGTGTCAACTAAAGGTGCCAAACGGGATTTTCGCTCTACACTGAAAATGGTCGGGCTGTCGCTGGTCCTCAGACCTATACACAATCGATTTAAACTCTGCCAAATTTTGGATAAATGGGTTCATTCTGGCTGGTGGCTTGAACTTGAAACATAGAATTATTTTGTGACCATGTATTTTGAGCGGAAGACATTGAGAAAAAAGCTGTTGAGTGTCTATAGATAATATCAACATCGACACCTATACTGATATGCATGTCTAAATTGGGAGACTATACATCTTTAATCTGTATACAGACAACATTCTTCATGGTTGATTACATCCTACATTTTCACATAATTTTATTTTGTTTGATGGCAAACTGTATGAAACATATTTTGTGAAATTATATTAAAACTGGTCCCGTACACATTGGATATAGAGATAGGTTGTGAGCGGTAGGCGTTGAAAACAAAAATTCAAATACCTACACAAAAACCAACATGCGTATGTATAATGTAGAGCGTTGAGCGATAACGTCAAGCGGTGGCGTTGCGTTAAAAACTTGCAAAACATTTCATACAGAAGTGAAACTTACACAAAATCTTCATCTAATTTATTAACAGATGCCATGGTTATATCGTTGCAGTTTTCGTCAGATGAATCCAATTCAAGGTCGATTTATATTATCCGGTCAGACACGGCTCGGGAGCGTAGCGTTTCCGGCAAGACAAATATTTTTACATGCATTTCAAATACGAATATTTATACTTAGCAGATCCCGTCCGTTCAGACACGTATCAATACTCGTATTTGAAATGTATGTAAAAATGTTTGTCTTGCCGGAAACGCTACGGTCCCGTACCATGTCTGACCGGATAATATAAATCGAGCTTCACTCTACTGTGCGTAAAGAAGTTTCACATACAAAAAATTACTCTTGAAATACATTAATGGGTCTGCGACAATTTTGCTAGTCTCTAAGGGATCCGTAAGCGAAAAAGTTTAGGAAACGCTGGTTTAGATGATGAACTTCAATTTTTTTTATTCCGCCTGTTAAAGATTAATTTTCTTAATCTTGGATTTCCCAAAAACCACAGAAAACGAACTGACTTAACGCTCACCGCTCATCGTTCCCCAATGTGTCCGAGATCAAGAATGTTAAGAATATTGCATTTACTGAAAGCTGAAAAAGAATATTTACCAATCCAAGTATGCCTTTTTTTTCTCGACAGGCCCCATAGAAGCCAGCAAACGAAATAACTGCGATAAATACACCAACTATAATGACCGCTATAGGTCCTGCCAAAACAATAGGACCAACTAGATCCTGTATCTGACTTCCATTCGACACATATTTTGAGCCAAAGCCCAACAGGATTAAACCAAATGCCTAAAAATATGTCATATATTTTTAATAATATAAACCACTTCTGTACCTTTTTGTTTATCGAAACACTAAAGAACCTGAAATACGTAATTGATCGCCCATTGATAGATAGATATTGTAAAATGTAGATTATGAATAGGGATAGTATCTATATTATAGAGTATAGACGATTAACAACCAATAAATCTGCATTTCAAACAGTATCTTCTTAAAAACGAATCACCGGCAAGAACGATATAACTCGTTTTTTCGCAAAATTAAGTATCGAAAATAATATAATATCAGAGACGAGAATTTTGAACCAAAATTTTACCTTGGTAAAAGAAAACTACTTATAATATGTCATCGATGTTCCCTTGGAACTTGCAAGCGGCACACACAGTTCTCTCCATTATGCACACTGCGTTCGGGTACCGTTCGCGTTGGTAATCATTATTTTATTGTGAATAAAAAAAATGTTTCTGTAACTCTGTTATATCATCTTTTGATACAAGCATAATACAGGGTGTCCTCAAAGACACTAAACGCACGCCTACCACATGTTCCTGAGACCAAAATAAGCCGATTTAAGCAAACTTACCTTCTTACAAAATTTCTTAGTTTGGACGCTATACGGCCTTGAAGTTACAATTTTAAAATCGTTTTTTTGTTATAAATTTAAAACGGCTTGTGCGATTTTGCTAAAATTTGGCACGTTGACATAGTTTTATGGAACAAAAAAACCCATATCAAAATTATGATTAATGTCAATCCATAGGCGTAGAACTCGGGTTTTTTAATATTTGAACGTTTCAAATTTCTACACCCATGGAAGAAAAGGGGTTTAAGTACAAAATTTAGATTCAGTAACTTATTTGCTACAAAAAAGCTACTCTTATAAAGACTCGATTACTCTCATGGTTTTTGAGAAATTTGTATTTTAATAATAAGCTAATCAATAATAATACGTTGCTAATAATAAGTTGATCAGTAAACAAATAAGATGGCCATGCTTTTTTCTAAGTATAAAACTGGAGATAATGAAGAAGTTATGCAAAGAGTAAATTAATTTTCATCGTCGTATAAATCTTTGTATGCATAAAAATGGTAGACACTTTGACCACTTTTTATGACATATTTATTTATTTCTATTCATGTTTTAGTAACGTTTCTTCATTTTGTAAAAATTACTGCGAATTATTAAAATACAAATTTCTCAAAAACCATGAGAGTAATCGAGTCTTATTAAGAGTAGCTTTTTTGTAGCAAATAAGTTACTGATTCTAAATTTTATACTTAAATCCCTTTTCTTCCATTGGCGTAGAAATTTGAAACGTTCAAATATTAAAAAACCCGATTTCTACGCCTATGGATTAATATTAATCATAATTTTAACATGGGTTTTTTTGTTCCATAAAACTATGTCAACGCGCCAAATTTTAGCAAAATCGCACAAGCCGTTTTAAATTTGTAACAAAAAAACGATTTCAAAATTGTAACTTCAGGGCCATATAGCGCCCAAACTAAGCAATTTTGTAAGAAGATAAGTTCGCTTAAATCGGCTTATTTTGGTCTCAGGAACATGTGGTAAGCGTGTGTTTAGTGTCTTTGAGGACACCCTGTATAATGTAAATAGTTATTACTTTTCAGACGTTTTAAAGGACGATTTTGGTCCAAATGTTGCCCAGAGTAAACATAAGTGGGAAACAAAAAATATTTGTCATAAATAACAACTTTTTCTATTGCAATAAAATTATTTATTCCAGAGGAACAGAAACACCGCTTTACCAATTACCTATACCTTTTGATTTTAATATTTCAACAGCTGTTAGTATAGTAATTAACCGTAAGTTGAGCTATATTTAATTTAATACAGTCGACTCTCGTTAATTCGAAACTCGAGGGACTCTTAAAATATTACGAATTATCGAGTGTTTGAAATATCAAATGGTTTGAAACAAAGGCTCAACAAACAAACGTTGATACAAGTTTGAACTTGTCGCAAAATGTATGTATGTACTTACAATCTTTCCGCCTCTTTCTCTCTGCAACTTTGAATTGTTGAGTGTTGGACGCTGATGAGTTCGAATTAACACGTCGTTTTGTTATATAGCAATGATTTTTTCGTACGAATTACCAAGTGCATAAAAATGTATTGATTTAGTTCGAAATATAAAGAGATTTTGTAGGGAACTCGTGATAACTTTGAATTATAGAGAGGTTCGAATTATCGCAGGTTTGAATTAACAAGAGTCGACTGTAGTAGTAATAGCTGAAAAGTATTATTTTTACTTATTAATATTGATGAAGCGATATTTCTGTTATAAATAATTTTAGTGTAATAAAAAAGTTGTTTTTAAACGGTTTTATTTAGCTTGACCCCGTATATTTGTATGTTTGTTTGTTTATATGTTAATACCTATATTATTTGTTTCAAATCTTGCGACCGATTTTTCACCCAGTTCCCGTTATCCGATTGAGTTGAAATGTGAAGCTCCGGTGACAATACAATATTATGATAACTAGCTGACCGGCCCGGATTTCTTCCGGGTGTAAATCGTACATTTGAATTTTCACCCACTTCCCGTGATCCGATTGAGTTTAAATTTTGCACACATGTGTAGCTCCGGTGACAATACAATATTATGGTAACTAGATGACCAACCCGGCTACCGTCCGGGTGCAAATCGCATTTTTTAATTTACACAGGAACAAGGTCTTGCTCCGGTAACGTTTCAGTAGATCGGATAAATGTAATAAAATCAGACTAAGCAAATAAAGCACACTAAAAAATTAAAAATAAAAATAGCAAAAAAACTTTTAAGTTAAACGGTTTTATAAATGTATTAAAAAGAAAAAAATAATATTTAATTTAGGTTCATAAGTATAAAAGCGTGGGTCGTGACTGTAATAAATTATCATAAAGTTTACGACCCACGCTTTTATACTTATGAACCTAAATTATTTATTTATAACAATATTTTTCCATTCCCACTCTTGTTTACTTGGGCAACAGTGAACCAAATGTCCTAGTAAAATGGGAAATGTCCTTTATTAGTTATTATTATAACGATTTCCTTTTAACACGAATTAACCATGAAATAGCGGAATGAAACAGCAACGCCACAGGATGAGAATTTTGTTACAAGAATTGAAAAGCTCTCCCGTTTATATACTTAAATATTTAGCTAATAAGTTTTCTTTAGTCACATAAGACATTATTTTAAACTAATGTAGCATTATAAAATATTGATCAGCGTGTATACTTACTAAGAATATTAAATTAAATATAATTAGCGATAATCTTATGAGTTCAGCTCCACAATTCATTATTTTTTATAAAATAGATAAAAAGTACTATGGATAATACGGTCACGTCAGTAATAAAATTTAAATTTATAGAAAAAACGATTAGATTTTTTTTAATGTGACAAACTAGCCGCGGTTACTTTGGTTATTTATTTGTTGTAATGAGAAAGGTGAATGTATATTGTCCAAATTTCATGTTTCAAAAATTAAACTGTCTATTAGGAAATACTCTATTGAGTCTATAAAAAAAGTTAATTAAGAAGCATTTTTATTGCAGGACTCAAAATACAAACATTAAATTAGGTTCAAAGTTTTTCATCCCCTATAGTTTTTCATCTTTTTCTGCTCAAAACTTTTTTTATTAATGTTAAGGTGAGATGGGGCAAGTACAACCCAAAAAATGAAAAATGTTATTTCCAATCGCTGAATAATAATGCAGCTGAACATAACCAGTGAATAAACTACGGAAGAATAATATGTTACTATAGATGTCTAATTCACAGATGACAGTACAATATACGCAAGTATGTGAAATATAATGGCAGGAACTGCCCTTGTCTCGGAAATGCACTTGCCCCACCTTACCTTACGCCGAAAAGTTACTCATAAAAGCTGTAGATAATAATATTATACTATCTACTGAAATGCTTTTTACAAAAATTTTGTCACACTCGCGGTTACGGAAAAAAATCAAAAAAATAATTGCATTGTTTAGGGGGTGACTGCCCCTAAAACAACTGCGGAATCGGTGAGGCAGAATTTCAATTTCGTGGTATGAACTGTCATACTACATTAGAAAGTATGCCAGTTCCATGCTAAAATACGCTTCCAAAAAGTTTAGTAGCCCTTCTCGATAGACAATACAATACGATTTTGAAAGAGATAAGGATTGGCCACACATTCATTCTATCCTTTTTAACCGACTTCAAAAAAGGAGGTTTCTTAATTCGACCGTATATATTTTTTATGTGGTTATGTGTTTATGTATGTTCGCGGATAACTTCGTCGTTTACGGACCGATTTTGATTTTTTTTTTTATTTGAAAGAATATACTTTCAGATTGGTCCCATGAAAATTTCATCAAAATCGGTTCAGTAGTTCGGCTGATTTTATATATAACTTCGTCGTTTATGAACCGATTTTGAAAAAACATTTTTTTATTTGAAAGGATATACTTTCAGATTGGTCCCATAGAAATTTCATCAAAATCGCTTCAGTAGTTCGGCTGATTTTAATAAAAGTAAGTAACGGCGTGTGATTCTTTAAGGTAAATGTCACTTTTTGACACTAAAAAGTAAAAAATAAAATATGAAAGCGGTTAAAAAGTATAGTACCTACCTATAGTGATTAATATCTTCATTTTAACCGACTTCATATTTTATTAAATTGGCGGAGACCTCAAAATTTCATTATTTTCCTCTTTTTAGTGGCTTTTTGAAGGAGGTTTTTTTTTGTTAAAAAGTTTTTTTCATTCGGAGGGATACTTTTTTCAGGTAGTCGCTAGTCGCTACTACTGGACGTGTCCCTCCGTATAAGTCAATGTGTGTACCTATATGTACATTGTACAACGAGAACCAAATGTGTACAGTGTGAACCAAAAAGTGTGCACCGTATACAGTGCGCATTTAAAGTGTTCCCGCTTCCCTTAATTTTTGTGTAGGGTATAAATGGAAAAAAACGGTAAGAGATAGGGTCTAGTGGAGCTCAGAAATGAGATTTGAAGATTGGTCGATTAATTTCGGCACTAGACTGGGATATGGATTCACTCACACATAATAATTTACAATAAATAAAATAAACACACACACATTTTTCCTAAAGCTCTTTTTAGTACAGTAAAATAATATAGTTTTACCTTAAAAAAATGTATCCCTAAGATTTGTTTTGCCCAACGGGTCGAGGGACATAAGACAAGCCTAAAACCAAAATGGCGTATCCCTACCCCCAGCACAAAGTACCGCCGTCTTGAAAAAATTTTGAAATCGACTTTTCTCGTTTTATACTGGTCGTAGGCAAAAAAAAATTTAGAAAAAAAATGTTGGAAATAAAATTTTACACATTTTTGGCCATAGCCGCGATACCGTGTAATTGATATTTCGAACGGTAGAGAGCGCCGAAGCTACAAAAAAATCTGTTTTTCCCCATTCTCTCTCCGTGGAAGTCGCTTTTTTGGATCACTGTAAGCGTGAAAGTTGTAGAACTTGAAAAAATGTACAAAAATCTGTTTCAGTCAAGTGATTGCTACAAAATAGTCTCAAAGTTACAGCGCTTCAAAGTCTGGTCGGCGTGGGAAATTGATCAACGTCTTTAGAATGGAACACTTGGACTATTAGTATATCACGGCTAGGGTTTTGAAATGAATACAGGTTTGGTCTCTAAACACCTGCCTTTCTCCATTCGAAAGCTGGCATTCTATTGAGTTTAAATTTGCAATGCGGCCCTAGCGGATCGCTGCCCGAACTAAGAAAATGGCCGCCTCGGGGGACACTTGGAGATGTTTTTGCTTTTAATGACAGGAAGACATTTTTGTAAATACAGCGCAACCTCGATATTACAAAACTGAAGGGAATTAGAAAATATTCTTATACCATGTAATTTGTTACAATGAGGTTAGGTTGGACTACGATTCGTTTTAACAAGGTTAAGGAACACTTTTTTCGTTTCTCAGCCATTGCAACTTTAAAACTAACAACAGTATTTATAGTCCAGTATTTGCACGGAAAAAACGGGCAAACCTGGCAATTCTGCCAAACAGCACCAATTTGCACCAAAGTTTGGATTTGGGTTCTGCTTACTCTATATTTCAAAGTTGTCAATGTGCCGAGGGTCGCTTTTTATTTTTTAGGGGTGTAAACTACCCCTATTCGAAAATAATTGTAGAATTGTAGATTCAAGCGTTTAATCGATGGAAATTATCATTACATCACGAATTGCAAGTTGCAACCCTTATAAAAACAACCCCTACTGATTAAAATTTGATTTAAAAAATAGGAAAAATAAAAATTTTATTTATTATGGATTTTAAGTTTTTAATTAAAAAATAAATATATTTTTTGATATAAAAAACACAAAAAAATCAAAAAACATAATTAAAAATCATTTTCTTCTTTATCCTCATTCGAGTTTCATCAACCATCTCTTTTCCTCTTGTACTAGACCGTTCTTGTACTCAGTGTGTGTGTGTGTGTGTGTGTGTGTGTGTGCGCGCGCGCGCGCGGGCGTGTGTTTGTGTGTGTGTTTCCTCTTTGTACTAGATCGTTCTTGTACTTAGTGTGTGCGTGGATGTCTCATAAAGAAGAAGGAATCAGTGTTGTAATATACGTGTTTTGATAACTGTAGAAATTTGTGATTGGGTATTTTTACCATAACTCGCTTAGTTTTTGAGCTATCAAGTTCAACAAAAAACCTTTTGTAGGTTTTTTCAAGAGCTATAAGCTGATGTAAACTAATTTTTTTTTAAGCTCTTATTTTTTAAAAGGTTTGAGCTGAAAGAGCTTGAAAACGTTATTATTCGCGAACATGTGCAAACTTGAAACGGCCATATCTTACTCAATTTTTATCGTATAGAAAAAGAAAAAAAAAATTTTTAGAAAAAAAAGACCTACAATTTTTAACTCTTCAAAATTTTGCGTATCCTTCATAGTTTTTGAGTTATTTGTAAAGAAAAGCAATTTTTTGCAAACTTGCAATAAAGCTCTCTTCACTTCAAGCTCACATTTTTTCAAAACTAAGCACTTTAAACCGGTCAAACTCAAAAGGCATATTACAAGTACATAAATAAAGTAAATTGTAAAGTGGTAACGATCATTTTCAATTGGGGTGGTAATTAGGGGGTGATTTTCACATTTTTTTGCCATCAAAAAAATAGGAACCAATTTTGTTTTTGTCATAACTCGCTTAATTTTGATACTGGGAACTTCCGTAAAAAAAAATAATAAAGGGTTTTTCAAGCACTTCAAAAAAAATTATAGTTTTCCCCCGAAAAATGCATTGTTTTTTTGGATATTTCACGTTGAAACTTTCGATTTTGGCGTTTGATAAAGAAGAACCAACCTTTAACAAGCTATTACTCCGTTAGTCTTGGGTCTAGTGATATTTTAAACTCGGTATTATTTTTTGTTTTTTTATAAGCTACATTTTTACTCCGAATGATTTTTTTCATAAGATACTTATTTTCAGAGTTATTCATGAAAAACCGCCTGAAAACGTGGTTTTTTTTGTTGAAAAATTGACGTTTCCACTGTCGAATAAGTCGAAAAGTATTGACTTTCAGTAAAAACTTTATAGAACAAAAGTTGCTTAGAATTAGTAAATCTATCCATTCCCATACTTATTTTTATTAAACAATGTTTCATCCCCGAGAAGGGGTGGCGTCCACCCCCAGGGTAAAAGCGACCCTCGGCACATTGACAACTTTGAAGTAGAGGGTAAGTAGAACCTATAGCCAAATTTTGGTGCTAATCGGTGCTGTTTGGTAGAATTGCTAGTGAAACCGTGCATTTACTGGACTATTAGTAGGTATTTACATTACTTAGCATCAAACAACAATGATTGTCTTACGAAAAATTTGACGTGTCTGAACCTGTCGAGACATGGTCACATGAATTATTGTGGAATTGAGTGTGAATAATTGATAGGATACGTTGTGTTAAAGGTTATATAGAGGTAAATAATACTTTCTATTTATATTTTGCAATGATTGAAAATTCGTTATAAAGAAGTTTTTGACAAATGTATTCGTAATGTAAAGGTATATTTTGCATTAACTCTTACGGGCAGTTCTAGGGGATTTCGAAAAATTTGTTAAATCGAGGAAATCGTTATATTGAGGCTCGTTATATTAAGGTTACACTGTATTAAAAAATAGGGTGTTAAAAGTGTCTGAAATAACCATTTCGAAAAAAAATTGAATTTTCTCCCTGAACATAATGATTATTCTAGGATATCACTTTTTGACTTCTGAACAGTGACTAACCGCGAAGATTTTATTTATTGTAGATTATAGACGCGGCGACAACTTAGGTCATTAGCGTCTTAATTACATTAAATAACAACTTCTTTAAAACTAAATTACATCACTTCAAATACAGTCGATCTTCGATAACTCGAACTGCAGCAACTCGAATTCTTGATAACTCGAACAAAATTGGTTGGCAGTAGCGTCAAAAGTGAAAATTAATATTATTTGATAACTCGATTTTTTTGTGGCAAGGCGTGGTTGAGTTATCGAAGTTCGACTGTACGTTCAAACTTAAAAATTAATAAAATAAAATTTTCGACATAATTTATAATATTTCATTTAATATTATTTTTTTACAGTGATAATTTATTTGGCAAATAAATAAAATAAACAGGTTTAGGTACCACCAACAATTATTTATTTACCTATTACGTATCGAACAGCACAAACAAAGTGAGAAAAATATGCAGGCACCCTGAAATAAAAAAATATAAAGATAAGTACATATTAATTACATTAATTATTCTAGATTTTAACTATCTAACATTCCTATAATAGTAATATGTTTTCAATTTATTAATTCATTAAAATTTTACTTGAAAATATAATAAATTAAAAGATTTTCATTCGTATGTTTTGCCTCTTTAGGGTTCCGCACCTCAAAAGGAAAAACGGAGCCCTTATGGAATCACTTGACCGTATACCTAGTGGTGGTAGAGGTACACGTATGCTGATTATTCGATAGCGGAAGTTACCCCCTGCACTCTTCATCTCAAATCTTTTCCCCTCGCCTATAAAACAGTTCCCGCTCTTCCGACGCTATTTTTAAAGCTAAAGGGTTCGGGTAAACGCCAAATGAAGGGCCAAGAATCACACTACAGATTCTACAGGCGAAAAATTGAAAAAAAATCCTGAAAAAACTGACAACTTTTTAAAAAATTACGTAATCTTTCACACGTATCCAAAACTTTTTTTCAAAAAATTCGCCTGTAGAACCTGTAGTGTGATTCTCGGTCCTTCATTTGGCGTTTACCCGAACCCTTTAGCTTTAAAAATAGCGTCAGGAGAGTGGGAACCGTTTTATAGGCGATGGGAAAGGATTTGAGATGAAGGGTGCAGAGGGTAACTTCCGCTATCATAACGATGTTTTCAATAGGTAGTGTTCGAAATTCCGATTCAAGGGCAAATAATATGGTTGATGGTAAGGAACACTCGGCGCGCACGTCTAACTTGCACTTGTTCGGGGTTTTTTTATCACTTCGTTTAATCAACGTAAAAACTTGTAAAAAACGCTAAAAAAATAAAAAGTGTACAATAATAATTAAAATTTACACCAAAACAACGCATTTATATTCTGATTTTGGTTTAAAATTTGATCTAGTATCAGTATGCATTAAAAATGTCTCTGACCGTATTGTAGTCGAAGCAGTTTTTTTCCTAAATAAAAAAATGTCTCTAGGATCTGTCAAATGGGAGGGGCTTTAAAAACATGGCGGAGTTAAGGTAGTTGTCGTGCTATGGGCATAGTGTCAGAAAATTCTAAATTTTCGAATGCTCATTAAGGATACTATAATACAAATATCATTAAAATTTGAAGTTGATTGACCACCTCTAACTCGAGATAAACTTAATTAAAGCTCGGATAATTAACACGGAGAGCATAGGAAAGGTTGTGTTTTTGACAAGTTTTTTAATTAAAAAAAAAGTAACCGTCAGGAATTTTCAAAAAACTAACTGTTCATTGATGTTTTTGTTCTGAGTTTAAAAAAGAAAATCCAAAGATTTGTTGAGATATTATAACGCAAAGTTCTGCAATTTATGAG